>RJWJ010008054.1:0-17376 GCA_004363605.1 Indri indri | reverse complement strand
TTGGGAAGGAGGCCTACTTTATGTCTTTTAAATTGTGAAAATACTGGATGCATCCATTACACAATGCCTTGGTAGGTATGGAATGTTTCTCTTTTTTTTTTTTTTTTAGAACTACTGGTCTAGAAAATGAGAATGCACGTCCCAAGCAAGAGGTCTGGAGACTGAGTAATCAGCAGCCCCTCTTCTCTGATTAGACCAGGAGCTGAGCAAGTCACACTCAAACATGAACAATCACTGCAAGAAGTGCATGCAATTGGCTAGGGCAGGGAGCTGGGGTGGGAGAGGGGATTCTTTTCCCCAGGACAGAAGTGCACAAAGATTCAGTCCTGGAAACATCTGTCCTGCTGTTAGGTGCTGCAGGGCATGTCGCGGAAGTTCCCAATACCCATGCATCAAAGCAATCCAATCAGTAATTTCTTTCTCTCATGTGGCATGAATCCTCAGTGGCCTCTGGCCTGCCCTGCTGGCCATTCGGAATTACTGAGCCCTCCTTTCAGAACCCTTATTTCTGAAGGTCTTCCCTTATTCTTTTTTCCCCTCTAATATATGAACAGCTGGAAACATTTAAAGCTTCAAGCAGTTTAAAAGAAAAGTCAAAGGAAGGTCGTGCGTTGATTCCTAAGCTCTGACTCTCCTGATTATCTGGGATTAGACAGTCTCTGTTATGAGTCCGTGTGATCTGCCGTGACCACCGTGTACTCACCAGGAGTGAAACAGCAAACACAGGAACACATGAGGGTGACCCGAAATGCCCAGAGCCAAATCCACCCACTACAGTGACAGCTGTTGTTGGGAGCAGCTCATGGACTGGCATTTGAGTCTGCTATCATTTCATGGCTTTAAAATGTGCAACCCAAGCATGATGATGCAGTTGTTTCCATCAAGCTATAATTCACGTATGAATTAATTTCTCCTGCATGATTCAATGAAATGATGTTTTAGAAGTACCTTGATCCTAACTTTTGGGATTAGAAACTCATTCTCCTCCTTTTTCCCAGCAAAGCCCCTCCCCCACACCCATTATCTATTTTACCGTTGTAAGAGTAATTGCTCGGTAGCCTTCTGAAATTGACGTGTGTTTCTGTGGGATGGCGGGGAGGCAGTGAGTGGAGAAGTAGCACACGGTTGCTATCAGAGGACCCAGAACTGATTTTGATGCTTGTCCTAATGAACAACTCTAGGTTTGCCATTTTTACCTTTCCAGGCCTCAGACTTCTCATCTGCCCACCCTCCCTGGGGAATGAGATAGACAGTCTCCAAGTTTCTCGTACCATCCATCAGCACCTGGACCAAATGCACCCCAAAGAAGCAGGGTGGCATCTAAAAAATATCTCAAAGTTTTGCTGTTTTGAATATGACTGTTGGATTTGAACGTGTATGTTTTTATCTTTTCCAATGCCTGTCTTAGGAAATGCTTCGAGACTACTTGTTGAACTGAGCAACCTTTGTCTCTATTCCAGGGGCCACCGGGAATGTGTGTACGCTCAGTTTATACATTAAAAGAACAGTTTAAGTATGAAATTTTGCAGACTATCCATTTTAAATGTATTCGAAATGGACTAGTGTCTATTATTTAAGTTTATTGGTAAACTGAAAAGAATGTGTGGTTCTTTTCATGTGGAGAGACTTAAAAAATTACATGGCCAGCTCCCGTTTAAACTAGAATCAGTCTAACCTTGTGAAGAGCCTCTCAGGTTCGGGCAGACAGCAAAGCAAGCCCAGAGAGGGCTCCGCACTGTGCCACGGCGTCTGGGGAAACAGCTTCGCCTTTGCTTCACTCTCTGTCTCCCCATTCCCTCATTTATTCCATGGGACGTGATGTAAAGTCACCACAGCAAGGGCCAGATGCCCCACCTGTCCAGAGATTCCTTTAAACAGATCAGTCTGGGCAGCTACAGACAGAATTTGACCTTGTTCACTTTACATGTTGTCGGTTAGCATGTGGTTGGGTTAAACAGCATAATAGACAACAGTCCTAGCAAATAAATGTCCTCAACAGTCTGTGACTAGTTCTGAGTCACTGCTATACTTCTAGCAACAATGCCAATGTTTGGGATATAGCAGATACTCAATAAAAGTTAGCTGAATGAAGTAAAAAACAGAAATAACTCCCTTTTTAAGTGACCTTTTAAACCCGATCAACAGCAGCATCTAATTTTAATACCAAGAGATGAATTTAAAAATCCAAGGGGTGTTCCTATCTCTCTGCATCCATGCCAACATTTATTGTTTTGGGACTTTTTGATAAAGGCCATTCTCACTGGAGTTAAGCGATATCTCACTGTGCTTTTGATTTGCATTTCCCTGATGATTAGAGATGTTAAGCATTTTTTCATATGTTTGTTGGCCATTAGTTTATCTTCTTTTGAAAATTTTCTGTTCATGTACTTTGCCCACTTTTTGATGGGGTTGATTTTTTCTTGATTTTCCCGAGTTCTATGTAGATTCTAGTTATCAGCCCTTTATCAGATGTGTAGCATGTGAAAATTTTCTCCCATTCTGTAGGTTGTCTGTTTGCTCTCATGATAATTTCCTTGGCTGTGCAGAAGCTTTTCAATTTGATCAGGTCCCATTTATTTATTTTTGTTGTTGCTGTGATTGCCTTTGGGGTCTTCTTCATAAATTCATTGCCTAGGCCAATGTCTATAAGAGTATTTCCAATACTTTCTTCTAGAATTCTTATAGTTTTGTGCCTTCGGTTTAAGAGAGATAGAACACTCACACACTGCTGGTGGGACTGCAAACTGGAACAACCTCTGTGGAAAGTAATATGGAGATACCTCAAAGAGCCACAGGTAGAACTACCATTTGATCCAGCAATCCCACTACTGGGCATCTACCCAAAGGAAAAAAAGACGTTCTATAAAAACAGACATCTGCACTAGAATGTTTATAGCAGCACAATTCACAATTCCAAAGGTGTGAAAACAACCCAAGTGCCCAACAATACATGAGTGGCTTGATAAAATGTGGTATATGTATACCATGGAGTACTACTCAGCCACAAAAAACAATGGTGATGTAGCACCTCTTGTATTATCCTGGATAGAGCTGGAGCCCATTCTACTAAGTGAGGCATCACGAGAATGGAAAAACAAGCACCACCCGTACTCACCATCAAATTGGTATTAACTGACTAACACTTCAGTGCACACATAGCGATAACATTGAACGGGTGTCGGGCAGATGGGAAGGGGGAGGTGGGGATGGGTATATAGACACCTAATGGGCGTGCTGCGCACCATCTGGGGGATGGACACGCTTGAAGCTCTGACTCGGGTGGGGCAAAGGCAATATATGTAACCTAAATATTTGTACCCCTGTAATATGCTGAAATTAAAAATAAATAAATAACGGTAAAAAAAGACCCAAAACACTTCTAAAAACTAAACACTGAAATAAATATGAGCTATATGTACACTTAAGAAAGATCAATAAAAACACGTAAGATACCCACTTATTCCAGTTCAGGGTCTTGGGTGGCCGGAGCCTGTCCCAGCAGCTCAGGGCGTGAGGTGGGAACCAGCCCTACTGGATAGGATGCCATCCCGCTGCAGGGCCCTCTGGCACGCACGCACGCACGCACTCAGACAGGGACGGGGCAGACGTGCCGATTCACCTAACGTGCGCATCTTTGGGATGTGGGAGGAAACGGGAGTACCCAGAGAAAACCCACAAAGACGTGGGGAGAATGTGCAAACTCCACACACACAGCAGCCCTGGATGGGAATCGAGACTTTTCCTTTTCAACACTATAAAGAAACAAGGTGAACAAAGTGACATTATTTGAGGACCTGCTGTGGTTGCTCCAAAAATATCTGATAAGAGAGTGAAATGATGACAGCAACATTCCAAAGCACTTTGAAAATACGTCATGAAAAGTATGATATTCACTGTGTTCCTTAAGGGTTAGGGGAGAAAGAGAATGGATTCTAAGTGTGGATTGTTTTTCTTTTTCCCAGGGTGATAAAAAGGAAATGAACAATAGGAGATACTGAAAGGCATGCTGAAATTAAATTGTGTCAATTTCCCAGCAGCAATAACAGAAAGCGCCAACCCGGAGCCACGGATGATTACCCATTCATCCACCTTATTCTGTAAAAAACAAACCACTCTTTCACACAAATTCTCTCTCTTACCAATATTCACAAGTTACTAAGAATTCACATTACATAAGATCACAAAAAAGCAATAGGAATTCAACAATGCTTTTTCTAGCTCTCACAAAAGTTTGGTCCCCAAACAGAAGGCAACAGAGAGTGCTGAGTTTCCAGCAGGCGCACAAACCCTGCCTGACAGCAAGATACTGGGGAAGAGGCTGGGCCCATGCCCCGTATGGGGAGGGGAAAGGTCTTTCCCCATGCCAGGGCAGATTCACGATCCGAGGAGTGGGAACTGCCCCACGCTTACAATTAAAGCTTTCTCTGGCCAAAGCCCACAAAAACACCACGCTTCAAGTACAGGTATTCAGCACAAAAGGGCAAAATTATCCCCCAGGGTACAGAGGCTACATTGTTATAGAAGCAAAGGATTTTTTTGGTCCTCTTTAGAAAAAAAAATCACCAAGTGCTCCAATATAAAATTAAATGGCAAAATGTCCATGGTATATTAAGCTCCCCCTGTGAAAGCAAGCTGAAGAAAACATGTACAGTGAGTCCACTTAATTAAATAAAACCAAAACCAAACACTTTCCACTACCCTCCTTTCTCTCCACAATTTACGCACTGAAAATTTTCTGGAAATACATATCAAATTGTTAACACTGATTATCACTGGAAAATAAGTGAGAGGGAGTCTTTAATTTTTATTTTATTTTATTTTATTTTTTAAGAGATGGAGTCTCACTCTGTTGCCTGGGCTAGAGTGCAGGGGCACAAGCATAGCTCACTGCAACCTCAAACTCCTGGGCTCAAACAATTCTCCTACCTCAGCCTCTCAGATAGTTGGGACTACAAGCAAGTGCCACCACCATGCCCAGCAAACATTTTCATTTTTTGTAGAGATGGGGTCTCACTATGTTGCTCAGGCTGGTCTTGAACTCCTGGCCTCAGGCAATCCTCCTGCCTCAGCCTCCCAAAGTGTTGGGATGAGCCACCACGCCGGGCCTTTTTATTTAATTTTGTTTATCACAGAAAAAAATAAACAGATTAGTTTAATGAACCCCTATGTACCCATTACTCAGCTTCAGCAATTATGAATTCATGACCAATTCTGTTTCATCTTTATTCTCACTCACTTCCCTGCTCTGTATCATTTTGGAGCAAATCTCGGACATATTATTTCACCCTTAAACATTTCAGTATGTATTGTTAAAAGAGGACTCTTTTAAAAAAAAACATAAAAACAATACTATTATTATACCTAAAAAATACCAACAATAACACTTTAATACTTCACATGTCCAGAGCTTAAATTTCCAACTGTCTCAAAAATGTTTTTCGTGTAAAAAGAAAAACTTTATATGAATTAAATTTAACAGAGTTTAGTTGAACAAAGAATTCATGGATCGGGCGTCACTCAGAACCAGAAGAGGTCCAGAGAGCTCTGCTCCACAGCTGTGCAGGGAGTATTTACAGACAGAAAACAGAAGTGAGGGACAGAAACAGCTTGGTGGGTTACAGCTCAGTATTTGCCATATTTGGACACGGTCTGATCAGCTGGCAGTCTGTGACTGGCTGACATCCAGCTATCTGTTACAAAATTTACCCCTAAATTAGGCTTCCAAATTTGTTTATATACTAAGTTAGGTTGTTAGTTCATTAGTAGAGACTCAAGGTATGGGTAGTCTCAGGCCAAATTTAGTTTAACATTTGTTTTGTTTTACAGTTTGTTTGAATCAGGATTCAAATAAGGTCCATTGCCTATAAGTCTCTCCATCTATAAGTTCTCCTTCTATATTATTATTTTCTTGTAATTGTTACGTTTAAAATTTTATAGAAGTTTAAAATTGACCACAAATGTGTGTGTTTTTTTATAAATCAAAAGGAAGGAAATGCTAAATAGCTGAGAGCACAGCACTGAGTTCCTTCATTGCTGAAAAAATAAAAAAGCACAGGCGAGAGATGCAGCCGTCATTAGAGGGTGTTCCTCTGTCCCCCGAAAACCAACGGGACAAGAGTACATCAACATATGTAAAAATTATTTAAGAAGTAAAGTTACAAAACTAGTGAATTATCTGTAGTACAATAACACAGATGGCAGTGCAGAACGTCACCAAAGATGTCATCAGAGATCCAACTGAGGCAACAGATTAGCTTAGCTATAAGTGTGTCTTGCTTTAACCTTAGTTAAGAATGTCTGCTTTCCTGGAGAAGTAACTTCCACAATTTGGATGCTGTGATTACATGTGAATAGACTTCTTGGTTATTTTTTGTTACATATTTAATCCATGCTAACTATAGACAATTTAGCAAATACAGTTAAATAATGGATAAAATGTAACCAGCAACCCCACCACCCCAAAATAACCACCACATTGATCACCAAGAAATCTTTTGGTACTACATCAAAGAAGACTTCAGCGGAACTAGTTTAAAATAAAGGAAGGTTATATGTTTGGACAGTTCAGAAGTAGTTTTGGCTCCTGGCAAGGTTCGATCTAGCAACTGGGTGATGTCACACCAATAGACTGATTTTTTCTATTTTTCCATTCTGACCTTCTTAGCATCAGCTCTTTCTGAAACTAGCATTATGATGGTTGCATCATAGCTGCTACCTTCATGTCCCAGGACCACAAATTTCTTGCTCAAATGAAGCAAGAGTATGTCTCTGTTCCAGCCTTCCCAGTGACAATCCTGAAATACACTCCGATGGGCCCACTCATGTGGCTGCCTTTGAACTTATCGTGGTAAGGAGGATATAATGTACTAATTAGTTTAGGCCAACACACATGCTCCACCTCCTAATCAAGCTTCCTCAGAAACACATAGATCCCAAACAGAAATGGAGGCCATATAAGGAAGACAGAAGGGAGAAACCGTGTTGGGTAAGCAACCAGTGAATGTCCACTGCCATTGCCGTTTATATTTGCTGTGTGCTGTGACTGTTCTTAAACATGGAAGATGCTCCCACTGCTGGGGTTAATTTAAGGTTTTCAATTGTCAAAGTACAGGATGATGCCTCATACTTGACAGGTGCTAAAAACATTTGTTGAGTTGAATATAAATAGCTTTAAACATTTTTAAAGGCAGAAATACCCAAAGATGCTTCCGAAACTACAAGATCAAGAAAAGTAAACTTACAGACTCTCCGTGTCACTTCACCTGCATTAAGACACGGAGTCCTCATTTATATATATATTTCAATCTCTTGGCTGGTTATACAAACAAGCAGCACTCAGTTGTTCAAATATTTGTCATGGTTTCTTTCCTTGTAATAGAAAGCAAAGAATCACACCACTAAAAAAGTTGAAATCGTAGAAACAGAGAGTAAAATAGTGGTTACCAGAGGCTGAAGGGGGAAATGGGAGTTGTTGATCAAAAGGCACAAAGTTGGCCACGCACAGTGAGTCACACCTGTAACTGTAGCACTCTGGGAGGCCGAGGCAGGAGGATCTCTTGAGCTCAGGAGTTTGAGACCAGGCTGAGCAAGAGTGAGACCCCATCTCTAGCAAAAATAGAGAAAATTAGCCGGGCGTGGTGGCATGTGACTGTAGTCCCAGCTACTTGGGAGGCTGAGGTAGGAGGATCGCTTGAGCCCAGGAGTTTGAGGCTGCATTGAGCTATGATGATGCCACAGCACTCTACCCAGGGTGACAGAGCGAGACCCTGTCTCAAAAAAAAAAGGCACAAAGTTTTAGTTAGGAGGAATAAGGTTTAGTTTACATTGCATGGAATGATGACTATAATTAATAGTAATATATTATATATTTCAAAATCACTAAAAGAGATTTTAAATATTCTCACCCCAAAAGACAAGTATGCAAGGTGATGAATATGTTAACTAGCTTGATTTAATCATTCCACAATGTAAACATGTATCAAAACATTTCGTTGTACCCTATAAATACATACAGTTATTATTGTCAATTAAAAAGTTTTAAAAAGAATCATAACAATCCTAGTTTCTTACTTTTGGGGGGAAATATCCCTTTAAATAATAAAATCCTGCAATGCCCCACGACACTTTAATCAAATCAGAGTTGAGCTGGGCCTGCTGAAGCAAGAGTGGAGGATCTAAACACTCCCACTGACCTTGTCCTTCTTCCCACTTAATACCAGTGACTCTTTCACAATAGCCTGACTATGTCTAGTGACAGGGAGTTTGCTACCTCACAGGACATAATCTTTCTCTAATTTCGGGTCCTGATGCTAAAACAATTTCTTACTATTGAACAAAAAAGTCTGGTTTCCTGTAATGTCTACTCAGCGGACCAAACCCTCTTCTACAAGTTGACATCTCATCCCGCTCCACTTGCCATCCCCAGCTCTTTAATTTCTGCTCACCGGACGTGGTCTCTGTTCCTAATCACCCTGCTCCCCTTCACCAGGTATGTTTGGGGGGCTTTAAAAACACGACCTTGACAACCCGGGCAGTGTGCTAATTGCTCATTGTCTGCTGAATTTATTTCTCAACTGGCTTTGATCCATGCACCCATGTTCTATCTCTGTTTCTACCTTTGAGCCCTAAGCCTGAGAGAATGCTCATCTAAGCTCTTCTCTTGACCCTTTGCTCTACATCCTGAACTTGGGTTATCTTCTCCCCTCCGTATACTATATTCTCCCCAGACAGGCAATTCACAGCGAACACCCTATGCCTGTGATCTGCCCCGGCAGATAACGACGCCTGTCTTGACACTGCTACTCTTCCCAGCTCAGTCCAACGGCCTGAAAAAGTGTCTCCTTTTGTCTGTATCCTTCCTAAGACAAAATTCAACACTCCAGATGTGCCCGGATCAGCTCAGAGCTCCCTTCCCGCTCCACCCGGTGCTTCTCTTCAAGCAGATGGGTAGTGCTAGTCAATGTTTGTGGAATTTTTAGCAGCTGCCCTCTCGGTTGGCTCATCTCAAGTTCACAGTTGGCTGTCAGTCTCCACTGGCCACAGCTGCTCCCAGCTGTCTCCAATGAGGTGGCCCCTGCGGATTTAGTCAGGCCCTGAGCCAATGACAACCAGGACTGATGATATAGTAAGACAATGGCTCTCAATGCTAGAATCATCTGGAGAGCTTTAAAAACTATCAATGCCTGAGTCCAACCCCAGAGATTCAGACTCAATCAATTTGGGTATCCTTTAAAAAAAAAATCAGTATTAAAAAAAAAAAAGCTCCTAAAGTGATTCTAATGTACTAACAGGATTCATAGGAAATCTCTCCTAACAGGTACATATGTTACAGAATTTGTCTGCAGCTCTCTATTTGTAAAATAGAGCCCAACGTGGCTGATAGAATTTCTGCTACACAACTCAAGAAACTGTGCTAAGCATTTAATGAACCATGTTTAATTCTCCCAACAATTCTGTGAAGCAGATATATTATTATTCACAGTTGAACAGATGCAAAACCCCAGCCTTAGAAACATCAAACAACCTGCGCAAGGCACACACAGGAAGAAGGGGTGGATACAAGAGTATTCTGGCAGACTCCAAAGGTAGCGTCCTTAACCCTGGTACACATTCCCCCGTGTAGCCCATTCCCTGGCCCCATTAAAGTGATCAGCCCTTCTTCCTGGAGCTCTGGGACGTGGGCGCCCCTCAATTCTCAGGGGGGACCAGAGTCCAACCTTGAGCCTGTACCTAGTTCCTACCAGCCCTTGTTGTCTATACTTCTGATAATTTCATTTTGAACGAACTCTGCCTTATGCCTGGATGCTTCAAAATGCCGTCACCAGGTCAGTCCCTTGGGGGCGATTCCCTCTGGCCACTGACCGCCGCACCCCTACACAATCTATCACTCTCTCCCAGACTGCCCACAGGCAGTCCTGGTTTACTCCTAGCTGTTTAGATGTTATTTGGCAAGGCCTAGACAATTACAGCACCAATTAAATCCCTCTGATTTTTTTTTCATATAAACTGCCACAAAGCTGTTTCTATTTCATCTTGCACATTTATGATTCTTCTTTTAACCCTAAATATAGGACTGCATAATTGTCGCTTTATTAGTGTGTGCCCATTATGCCAGCACTTCCATGCAGTCTGAAACTTATATTGTCATTTATCATAGAGGTATCCTTCTGAGATCTTTATATCAGCTGTGAATTTTTCGATAAAGTCTTTTATAATATGATTTTATTCAAGCTACTAACCAAATGGCTCTTTGCTACAGGCATTATTTAGTTTGGCCTAAAACCAACAGAATCAACATTTTCTGGCAAAAACCATTCACTCAGCTGTCTCCAACTGTACAATCTTGTTTTCAATATTTTAATGAAGAGTTGTGTGAGTGCTCTGCTGAAATTAAGATTCGCTAACTAGATATTGTTCCCTGAGCCAGGTTACCATGAGTGTTCTTGGGGAGCCCTGATGGGCCCCTCATGGACTCTTTATTCTTTTCTGATTGCTGGCATGTATTTAAGAAATCTATTATACACTTGTCAGGGTTTAAATAAAATGCCAAACACCATTTGTGGGGGAAAAAAAAAAAAAGGAACATCATTTTTCCATTTTTGGGCACTGCTCCTGTTCTTTACAACTTTTCACAACTTACTAATAGTTGCTTTAAGGTCAGTTCCTTTACATGTGGGGTGTCATTAGACAGAGCTTTCTTAGTATCTTTTCACCTATCCAGTGTTTCAATGTCCTTTTAATTCATTTTCTTTTTTTAATTGAACATTCTATTGAAATATTTATAGATTCACATGGAGTTGTAAGAAATAATAAAGAGAGCTACCTCATACACTTTAACCAGTTTCCCCGTATGGTTTTTGCAAAACTGTGGTACATCACAACCAGGATATTGACATTTTGATTTAATCTTCCCATCTTACTCAGATTTCCTCGGTTTTACTTGCGTTCACTTGTGTGTGCGTATATGTGCGTGAACTTCTACACAATTATATCATTTGTGTAGAGTTATATATCCAATTAAAATTCTAAGCAGTTCTAACGCTGCAAGAAGCTCTCACGTTACCTATCCATTAATCTTTTAAACATTTGCTCGCTTTCTTCTTTTTGGTTTTTAGATCAATTTCCATGAAGGAAAAAAGAAATGCAAAATGAGAGTTGAGAGGCTGTGCCTTCACTGGGTTATTTGTTAACATTATCACTTCCTACTCCCTTTTGAGTATGGTTTCTTAAACTACATAAACTTGTTTTTTGAATAGTACTGCTATTTTTTCCTAGAATTTCAAAAATGCTTTCATGTCCTTAGATGTTCTTTGATGTTCATTTTTATAATTTCTTTGGAACATAGCTTGTAAATCGGTAGAGTGGTTTTCTTTTTTTGTCTACTTTGTAGTGAAAGGAAAGATAGTTTCCAATTACAAGTATTTATGGGGCACCTTTCATTTGGGTATTAAACTGTAACCAGCATTTGTAGCTGTTTTAATATATTAAAATATCATTTCCCCCAGTAATCTCTTTGAGGAATAGGATCACATCCTATACCTCTTCCGTGTCTAGAGGGGCTGTTGTGCTTGCCTTTCAACACATACATCCCAAATGATTAGTCTAAGCCAGGGACTGGCCCTCGTTCTGTAAAGGGGCAGACAATAACTATTTTGGGCTTGGTGGGCCAGACGGTCTCTGTCACACTATTCCACTCTGCCACTGCAGCGCGAAAGCAGCCAAAGACGATACGTAAATGAGTGGGTGTGGCTTCTGTGAATGACACTTTATTTATAAAAACAGGTGGCTAGCTGTAGTTTGCCAACCCCTGGTCTAAGCCAACATGGTAATTCCATTCCCTGGTTTCAAATGGACATGTGACCCAATCCCAGTGAGTGGGATGTAAAAAAAAGTCTGCCGGGGGGCTTCTGGGAGATTATTCATATTTAAGACACACAAGAGATGCTTTTTCTTCTCTTGGATGTTATCAACACCTGGAATTGCTGCAGCCATCTTGCTCCTGACCCGAAGACGATGCCATTGAACCCAGAAGGGCAGAGCCACGAGAATCAGAGAGAGAGCAGAAGGTTGGCACAGTGTGCACGGACACCGCCCCCCACTTCTTCTTACGTAAGGCAATAAATTTCCTTATTGCTTTAGCCAATGAGTTGGCCAAAAAGCATGCTAATAACTGCAGCACCCCCTTCCCACTTAGCAAAGCACTTCACAGAGAACAGATGTTCAGTAAACAACATTTTGCGGGACTGGCTGACGATCTGAACCATGAACGTATGCAAATCAGAACTCCCTCCATTGTAGACACGCTAGCTCCTCTTACAATCCTTTTTTTCCTCAAAAAATAAATAAATAAAAACACCAATGAGAGGAAACAATAGTAAACCTATCTTATTTAAGATGAATAGAAAACAAAAGTAGTTAATAATTTTTCATTTCTCCAAAAATAAATGTTTCAGCTTGTCCGCTCCCTGCAGTTTTCCTCTTTTTACTTTAAGCCTCTCCCTCCCCGGCTGGCCATTGGAAGGCATGCTATATGCAAATGTTTGTACACTCATCAATCTTATTAGGCACAGTTCCAACTGGCCACCCCACATGAGCACAATTAAAAGTTAAACATCAATTAAAATTCACGGAATCTATTTAGGGCTCTGAAAAAGCACTAAGTAACTGTACACATTTGGGGCACAAATTAATCTACATTGTTTCCTGAGTCATTCTTTAGTTATCAAACATACTGGACCTCATTTGAGACTCTCTTAATTGTTCATTCAGCCCATGCTGAGTAGGCAATGGAAAATGAGTCTAAGACAAAAGGTAAGAACCTAAGAATGAAATGCCACACTGATCAAGTTTAGTCGGCCAGGTAGTCTGCCGGTGACGGTGGCACTGGAGGAATTCTGTGGGAGGGCAAACGCTGTCCGGGGCAAGGGGACACATAGATGGTCTCTCTTATGAGACCTCCCCTGACATTCGTCTGCCTACTCGACATGGGCTCCCATGGCTAACAGGCATCTCAAGTTTTAACGTGTCCCAAATAGAATGCACAATTTCCCCCTAAATCTTTTCCTTCCCCAATCTTCCCCCATTTCAATAAATGGCACCCAACTGCATAAGCCCAAATTCAGCACAGCCCTTGATTTCTTATTTTCCACGTCCCCACGACCAAGCCCTTGGCAACTCCTGTCGGCTCTGTATGCCACAATATGTTCACCCTTCTTCATTCCGCTGCCAACTCCTTAATCCAGACCTCTGCCGTATCTCCCCTGAGGCAGCTGCCACTGCCTCCGGACTGGCCTCCCTACTGCCCATCCTGCCTCTCAACAACCTGTTCTTTTAAGAACTAAACACAATC
Organism: Indri indri; assembly: GCA_004363605.1. Taxonomy (NCBI): domain Eukaryota; kingdom Metazoa; phylum Chordata; class Mammalia; order Primates; family Indriidae; genus Indri; species Indri indri. The sequence goes on along the minus strand of RJWJ010008054.1, from coordinate 4,028 downwards.
CCATTGCTCCCCTCCAAATAGCTTCCCACTGCATTTTAGAATTAGAAACATGTATTAGCTTCCTGTTGTTGCTATAACAAATTACCACAATTCAGCAGCTTAAACCAACACACATTTATTCTCTTAGTTCTGGAGATCAGAAGTCTAAAATCAAGGTGTTGGCGGGGCTGTGTTCCTTCTCAAGACCCCAGAGGATAATCAACTTCCTCACCCTTTTTAGCTTGTAGAGGCTACCTGCATTCCTTGGCTCGTGGCCCCTTCCTCACCTTCTCCATCTCTGATCCTTCTGCCCCCTTATAAGGACCTCTGTGGTTACACTGTGTCCACCCAGTGGTCCATCTCTCCATCTCAAGATCCTTCACTTAATCACAGCTGCAGAGTTCCTTTCACTGTGTAAGGTAACATGTTCACAGGCTGTGGGAACAGGACATGGACATTGAAGGGGCCCTTATTAGCCTATCACAAAACCAAAACCAAAACACAACACAAAAAATGAAACACCTCCTTCCCACGACTCGGCCAGCCCTACGTGGCCCAGCCTTGCCTGTGTCTCTCGGCGTGTCTCCTACCACCTTCTCCCGCACTGCCTTCTCCTTCCACCCTAGCTTTCTGTCTGTCCCTTCAATGTGCCAAGCCTGCTCTCACCTTGCGGTCTGCACGCTTGCGGTTCCCTCCACCTGGAGTGCTCCTTTTCCAGAAGTTCACGTGGTTGATTCACTCCTACAGCTCAAATGTCCTTTCCTCCTTACTGCCATTCGAGGTCACCTTGTTTACTTACACTCTCCCTGTCAATAAGTAAACTCCAAGAGAAGATTCCATGTCTGTCTTGCTCACTGCTCCACCTAGAACAGTGACTGACACATGCAGCAACTTATTATAGTATTTGTTGAAGGAATAAATTATCACCTTCAAAACATTAGTGATATCCTCACAACACAGCTTCATAACCCATTCTGGTTATGTGATCCATATGTTTATGTAAATACTTTTGAAACTCATCAACATTTTCGTCCTAGATCAGTTCTCGGGATAAGACTAAAACAAGTAGAAATATAACAACTGTAAAACCTACAAAATATTGGGGAGGGGGTGGAGGTAAAGTGAAGGGATGGGGCTGAGAAAAATAGGAATAACAATTACTATGTAAAGAAGACTTAGGGGGATTGATTACAGTTGACTCTAAACTCAGTATGACTTGTCAGCATGACGCGACTACCAAAAACATGACCTTCGGTGCACTGGAGGTCTCCGTGCAAAAAGAGGAAAACCGCATCTCGTACACACCTTATTAACAAAATAGCTAGCATTTACCAAGGGCATAATATGAGCTAGGCATTGCAGTAAGAGCTCTATATAAAATATTTAATCCTCATATTTAAACCTTCTTATAGAGGAGGCACTATTAGGAATTCTCATTTCAAAGATAAGAGAACTGTAGTTCAAAGGAGTTGAGTAACTGGCCCAAGTTTACAGAAACAGTGTAAGAGTGAGGATTGATGATTTCAAAGCTTGCTTTTTAAATCTAATGAACACTACTGGACCAGTTTTTACTGATTATGCTGGATGCAGCTAAGAGTTGATAAGAAAGCACTAACCTGCTCTTGAGAAGCTGTGAGATTTAAGAATTTGAACAGCCTGGTGCTGCCTGAGGAAGCTTCTGATCCATGAGGCAGGAGTGAAGCCCTTCCTTTATAACCGCAGAACAGCAGTGTGTTGGTTAGCTCCAAAAACACAATCATCTCCCAGTAACTCAGGCTGCATGTTTCAAGATCATCCGACTTTTTCTTCTACTTCCTTCTCTGTGTCCAATGAGTCATAAAGTCTTACCACCAATTCCTCTAATATTTCTTTTCATAATTAATTTCAAAAATTAAAAACACATACTCACGGCAAGACAGCCTAACACTATAAAAAGATATATGATAAGAAGTCTCCCGCCCACTCTAGACCCCAAGTGTTCTTTTCCAGAGACGACAGCTGTTAGAAACACACACACACAGGCATGGGAAAGGGAGTGACAGCCCAGATGTGGCTCTCTGGATACAGGAGGGAGAATGAGTGCAGGTGAGGCTGCATGCCAGGAGCACGGCACGGAGGCTCCCACAATGGTTCCTGTGACTCAAGAAGAGATTCTGACATAAGACCATGGCAACTTAAAGAACCTGTATAATATTTCAGGGCGGGGAGAGGGGGAAACAGGGCAACTTGACACAGCCAGTGCTTGGGTTTAGAGATGACAAAAAATAAAGAGTTTAAAATGATTCCAGCATGCTCGGATTGAGCACCTGGCTTGACGACGGTGCTGTGTCACTGAGAGAGGAGCATGAAGAACCAGCTCAGGAGTTCGCCTTTGGTTGCAACCGCTGTATCTGAGAGACACAACACACAGCTAGAAATGAGGGTCTGGAGCTCAAGAGAGAGGTTGGGCTGCAGCAGAAAAGGCTGATGAAGCCGTGGACAGGATGAGTTCACTCACTCATGCACTCCCCCTGCTGCATGAGAGGAGTGAGAGCGTCACCATCTTAAGGGATAGGCAGAGAAACCACCATCACAGATACGGTCACCACCGCATGGACAACCAAAGACGTGCCCCTTCTGACCTGCCCGAAATCCATTTTATCTGGAGACACATTTGGGCACTTGGTTATATTCAGTCCTATTTTGCTCTTCTATCATTTCATAACAACGCATGTCCTGCTGTCTTGTAACATTTGCCATCTTTTCAAAGGCTGAGATTTGGCAGGTTTCATGTATAAGGGGTACAGCGTTTTTTTGCACTGTAGTCCTATTTTCTTAACCTAGGATAGGCAGCCACTTGCAGGCAGGCTGTGTTAAAGCAATACACCAAGCAGAAGACTGAAGTGTGCACTCACTGCTTGCTTTACTGTCTTGCACTTCCGCCCCTGCCAAGAGAAGAACCACCCCCATCGAACCTGCGGCCCAGAACGGGCTCATGAACGGAGCAGAACTGCCCCGGCTGACCTGCAAACTCATGAGTGAGAATGAATGCTTTTTGTCTATCACGTGCCACTGAGATTCTGTGATGGTTACGCAGCATTTGTTCCTTCGCTTTCTACTGAAATATAATTTACATACAATGAAATGTTCAGATTTTCAATATAATTTCAATCAATTTTCACAAATACAGACGCTTTTGTGCAAGGAGACTGCTACAACCCCAGAAAGTTACCTGCTTGCCCTTTTGAGTCAATCCCCCCCCCACCTGGCCCCCAGAACCAAATACTTCTCAATTTCCATCATAATAGCTTATTTTTATGCAGCGTTTTGTGGTAGCAATTTATCCAGGATTGGCCAAATCCAGCCCACTGCCTGTTTTTCTATGACCCATGAGCTAAGAATGGTTTTTACATTTTTTAAGTGGTTGAAAGAAAATCAAAAGAGGAACATTTTGCGATATGTGAAAATGATATGAAATTCAAATTTCAGTGCCTATAATAAAGTTTTATTGGCCCACAGTCACCCCTATTTGTTTACATTTTGTCTATGGCTGCTTTTGCACCACAGCTGCAGAACTGAGTCGTTGAGATAGAGACCATATGCCCACAAAGCCTGACGTACTCGCTACCTTGCCCATCATGGAAAAGCATGCTGATTCCTAAGAGAATCGCCTCTGCGTCCACCACACAGTTATGAAATGCTGAGGTCAAGATTGAAAACTAGGTGTTTTGAGCACTGTTTTAATTACATTGATATAAACCGTACAGATCCTTCCTCAAAGCCATTCATATCAATGAAAAATTTAAATATTATCAAAACGCACAATGTGGAAAGTGAGATCCTCTTATAAGCCCAGCTCTGAGTGAGAACAGTCCATGCTAAGATGTTTTTTAAAACGAAAGCGAAGTTATAACTAATCCTTAATTGTTACGGGCCTGTACATCATTTTCATGAGGGTCACCATCACTAAGGTCTGTCATTATTGAAACAGGAGTAGTGAAGCAGTAAATAGGAACAGGCCAAAACTGGATGCTGAGGAAAGGGTAGGAAGTGTGCCGGCATCTCACCTG
>RJWJ010008053.1:0-54912 GCA_004363605.1 Indri indri | reverse complement strand
TTGCTCTTGTATTCTTATAGTGCTCACTTTGAGGGGTAAATGCAGTGTTATTGTTCTCTTCGTATTTTCCCCTACACTAGCATTCCTGAATTTCTGAAGACCTGGGGCTTTTTAGCCAATTTAAAAAATATTTACCCATTTGTATTTTCCATTAAGTGGTTGTTTACACTTCCTGCTGTTTCATTTTTTTCTTGGAGAGAGGGAGCGACAGTGCAAACCAAGGACAAGACTGGACTTCCTACTGCTTTTGCAAATAATGGCAGTGCGTTTTTCAGAATAGTAGTCATGGATGAGTGCTGTTCTGGGGACTCAAGGGAGAGGTACATTTGAAGTGGTTTCTGTAGTCTTTATTATTATTTTAAAACATGATTGAGGGTGATGGATAGAGAGTTCCATTTTGCTCTTGCTGCTGTCTTAAAGGATTGTTTTTAAAAGAAATTATACATATATATAAAAAAACTAAAAATGTTTAACAAAAATAGTCTTATGCCCACACAAGGAGAATAAGCAGTTCATACCTATAAACCTTACCCACAGTGGTTTCAGTTTTTTTCCTGTTCTGCTTAAATGGATATTAGTGTTATTCCTGGGACTGCTTAGAACAGTTAAGTGATGTTGGGCAGGTGGAGGAGTAGAATGATGGGATTATACTAGGGTTTATCAGTAGTTCATGATATAGAAAGACATCGTCTGCTTTTGTGACAAAATATGTGTAGAAATAAGAGAGTGAGAGATTTTGAGTATTGATGTATGTACTAATCACTTTACTATTGAAAGAAAAATGGAAAGAAGTAGTGATTAGAGGAAGAGATATGTACATGGAAAAAAGAGTAGCAAGCAGTTAGGTAGCAGGACATTCTGTAGTGCTTTTGGGATGTTCCTTGAATTGAATATCTGTCCATCCGTTTTCCTTCAGCACCTTTGACTTCAGTGTCTGCAGATGGTGCGTGCTGATCTGTTGAAACCTGTTTTATTACAGAACTAAAAAGTGAGCAGTTTCTCAGCCTAAACTGAAGTAGGGTAGGCTGAAAGTAAAACAGGCATTCATTTCATAATCACTTTTGTAAGTAGAGAGTTTGGACTCTCATAAGAAAAAGTATTTTTCATTTGGCTTTTGGTCTGTCTTGTTTAAAAGCATCTTTTAAAATAGATTTGTCTTTCTATATAGATTTTTATTGCCACCTCAATGCATATTTTGAGCATCTGCTGGGTGTCAGTAGATGCTAACCACTGATTTATTTGGGTGATAGCCTTCCTTGTCCGAAACTTCATTACCTGAGGTCCTGAGAGCAGCACTCCCTGGTTTTCCTAGGCTTGTTGGTGATCATGCCCATCTGTCAGGATAGGCCCTGTTCCTACCCACTCCCTGCCCCCACTTATAGGAGTGGGTGCAGAGGCTGAATAGAGAACCCTGGCTAGTCACCCACAAGTAAATTCAGAAATGATATTCAGCTAGAACTGACGGCCACCCTAGCGACTCCAGTTCCTCTTCTTCTGTTGCCACCACTCTCCCTTTACTGTGGAGCCTAGAAGGCACCCTCCCACCCCCAACCGTACAAAGAGGCTTTGTGTTCAGAGGATGTTCTGAAGGCGGGATCACTGTAATTATAATTCCCTAAACACAACCAAGTAATGGGAGCAGGCAGGGTAAAGGTGGTATCCAAGTACTTGTTGGTAAGAAGTCAGGCGGGGATGAAAAATCATCTGGAGACAGTACCAAAAGCGGATTGTGGAGAGCTGTTGGTAATGCCGACAGGAACATGTTTAGGTGAATACATTTAAGAGTTTTAAATTCTAATACTTGCAAGATACTTGAATCTGTAAAAAAGCACAAGACTGAGCTTGGAACTTTTTTTTCCTTTTTTTTTAAGTTTGAAACTCTAGCTGAAAAATACTTTAGAAGAAGGTATGTACAAATCTGGGTCTACTTTGCTTTATGTTTGTATTGCCAGAATGATTGCCCAAGAAAGCCAAACATATAACTTGCTTACTCTGTGGGGGATACGCCCATTAATCTTTTTTGTAAGCAAGCACTAAATGACATTTTTGGGAAGGTGATTTACCCCACTGCCACTAGGGAATAAAAATCAATTAATCTGGGGATATGTGCGTAATAAACTCTTATCAACCATTTTATGTTATGATGTTCTGAGCTCTCTTGGCAATATTTTACTAAAAACTTTTTTTCTTAATAAATATTACTATATTACTTGTTACTAGTATCTCAAACTGCTGCTTTCGTTGTTGTTTTTCATAAAGAAATATACCAAACAATTGATTGCAAAAGGTGAGCTTTAGACTTTAGGACAGTAAACTCCAAGAGTCCTTAGGGAGAGGGGAAAGGGCCCTTTTTGTTGCTATAAGTATTAATAGTGCTGACATCTGTGGTGCACAGGTAGATAGTGTATACTCCATGGAAACCTACTGCTACCAAGAGCTGACCCTTCCTCTAATTACCTAGAGTCAAGTCAGAAGTTGGACCTTTGTTCTTACTGTCTAGCATGATTTTGTCCTGGTTTGAGGAAACTAACCTTAAATTTATCTCCACATAAGACTGCTGGGTAGTCCATTAAAAAGATAATCACCCAAATAATTCTTTGAAAAGGCTGTACCAATTTGACAGCTAAATTTTATGGGATTTGAGAGTACATAAGAATCAATTTTATCTGCTTTTGATGAAGGATAAGGTTGATTTTTCTTTTTTTTACTACCTGTTTTTAATCATGTTGATCAGAGGCGACTTTTAGCTTAAATGTAAATTATTATCTAGGCTACTTCATTTGCTTCATTTATAATTTATATTTTTGGGGAGATTAACCCCTGTTTCTATTTCACTGCTCCCTGGTGGCCACTAAAAGTAATGATTTGGTAAACATTTATTGAATGCCTACTATATACTAGGCACATTGAGAATTTCAGAGCTGACTCAGATGTGCAACTGGTCAGTGATAGATTTTGACAGTGCGTTAGCAGAACAAATGTGTTTTTTTGGGATTGCTAGCCCTTAATAAGAGGGCAGAGAATGTAAAAGTTGCATTAATACTGGTGATTTTTTTTTTTTTTTTTTTTTTTTTTTAGAGACAGGATCTCATTCTGTTGCCCAGGCTGAAGTGCAGTAGCATAATCATAGCTCACTGCAACCTTGAATTCCTAGGTTCAAGTGATACTCCTGCCTCAGCCTCCCAGGTAGCTGGGACTACAGGCATGTGCACCACCACACCGGGCTAATTTTTTTGTTTTTTGCAGAGATGAGGCCTTGCTGTGATGCCCAGGCTGGTCTCAAACTCTGGGTCTCAAGTGATCCTTCTTCCTTGGCCTCCCAAAGTATTAGCATTAAAGGTGTGAGCCACCACACCCAGCCCCAAGTGGTGATTTGATAACCTTGATAATTAACCTTGCTAAAGCACAGATCTAATCAGATCAAATATTTAACTGGCTGCCTTCTAAGAAAACGCCGTATTTTTGGTCTGGCATTCAAGGCCAGCATACTTGGATCTTAATTATTCTAATCTCTACCATTCTTCCTCATGAATATTATTCTCCAGGAAAATAGAATACCTTGTTGCCCACATTGCATGACTTTCCTGCTTCTGTTCCTTTGATTATTACTTCAGTTTGGAATGCTTATCCTCCTTCAGTTGCTTTTCTTTTTTTTCTTCTTTTCTAAATCCTACTTTATTTAAAAACATTTTTTTTTCCGGCAGGGCGTGGTGGCTCACGCCTAATCCTAGCACTCTGGAGGCCCAGGCAGGAGGATCGTTTGAGCTCAGGAGTTGGAGACCAGCCTGAGCAAGAGGAGACTGTCTCTACTAAAAATAGAAAAAATTAGCCAGGCATGGTGGCACGTGCCTGTAGTCTCAGCTGCTTGGGAGGCTGAGGCAGAAGGATCACTTGAGCCCAGGAGTTTGAGGTTGCTGTAAGCTAGTCTGATGCCATGGCACTCTAGCCCAGGCAACAGAGTGAGACTCTGTCTCAAAACAAAAAAAAAAAACAAAAAAATTTTTTTCCCCCATTACGTTCATATTCCTGGAATCTACTTGTTTTTTAATATCTAGATAATAGTGGTCAGTTATTGTGTGCTTATTATTTGTGAGGCTCTGTTCTAAGTACTTTATGTGGATTAATTCATTTAATCCTCACTATAGTCCTCTAAGGTAGATATTACTATTATACTTATTGTACAGATGTAGAAACTGGAGTACACAGAAGTTAGATAACTTGCTAGAGATGATACAGCTATTAAGAGTGTTTTGTTATCTGTGATAATGAACCCAGCTAGTCTGGTTCCAGAATTTGTATTTTTGGTCATCACGCTTTATTGCATCTCACTTGACAGATAGCCTCAGAAAGCTTGGCAGTTAATGTTGGTAACAAAAGACAGAATATAAACAAAGTTGATCACTCTCGTAGCTACTGAAGAGAATTTGTAGTCTTTAGTTTTACTTTTGACTCTCCTGAGAAAAGCTTTTTTTTTTTTTTAAGTTTTGAATTTTACTGTGTTAAGATTTTTTAGAATTGATTTTTTAAATCATTCATTACTTTTTCACATCAGGAGGACAGGAGTACCTGTATTGGAGTGGCTTTACTTTATTTTTAATTTATGTATTTTTATTTTATTTTTAAAAATGGGGTCTTGCCATATTGCCCAGGCTGAACTCAATTCCTGGGCTCAAGCTGTCCTCTTGCCTTAGCCTCCTGAGTAGCTGGGACTGTTGGTCTGCTATTGTGCCTGGCTGTGGGTTCACTTAAAATCAACGTGTTCAAATTGCTTCTTAGACAATCTCCCGTATTCTGTGATTCTCAATGTTAGATCTTAACTGAGTGCCCGCTTGGACACTTAAGCAGATACAAAACTTCTTGAGGAAAAATTCACCTCTGCTTACAGGAACTTCTGAATCACACCTTTTTGTGCGTATGGGTACCGACCTGTCCCCAGTCAGAGCAAGAATGGGTGTTAGACTTTTTCTTTTAATTTCCATAATAAATTCTCTGATTTGGCACTAACTAAAGCATAAATATATATCCCTTAATTTAGTAGCACAGTATATGAACATTCCAGGCATCAGTTGAGAGAACATAGTGTTACGTTGATGCTGTCTGAGACAGTGGATTATTTGAGGAAGGTAATCTAGCATAGTGGTTCTCAAATGAACTGCCTCAAAATCAGTTGGAATGCTTGTTAAAAATTCTCTATCGTTAGGTAGGTTATGGATGGCCTAAAGTTGTAATCCGACATTCAGTAAATTTTCTCATAAGCAGTTATAGATGGTGTTTCTAATATTATCTCATCTATATTGTGGGCTTAACAGGCATTGTTGGGCCATCCTGGGAACCTACCATTTAGAAAATGTTCTACGACAAAATGGGGTTCTAGGTCAAAACCAGGTATAGTACTTACAGACTTTAGGAATACGGCCCATTTTTTAGTTGAGTGCTACCAACTCAATCTTTTTCTCCTGCTTTGCTTTTGGATACCTAGAAAGGAAAAATGAATTTTCCTGTTTTCAAAGTTACTAAATAATATGGAATTATTAATAATTCATAGGAGGTTGACATTGTTTCTACACAGGCAGGATAAAAACTCTCATTAATCCAGATAATGGAAGAGTTTATATACACTCACTATTTTGAGTTTCTTAATAACCTTAACCTTAGAATATATGTAAAGTTTAATATGTTTGGGGGCTCTTAAGACATTGTTGACTATCTTTGCTAATAGAAAGAATATGAGTCAGGCATTCTTGTGGCCTAATTACCCAGTGTTTCTATTAAAACTGTGCGTATATTGTTGAAAACAAATTGTTACTATTCCATAATGATATTTTTAAGCTTTAAGTAAAAGCTACCGTTATACACTTAAAAAAGAAACAGAAAATAAAACCAAAAAGAAAAAACAGAAAAACAAGACAAGTCAAAAAAGACTTGACTTTTTAAAGTGAATTTATGTGCAACTCATGAACTCTGTGTTGAGATCAAAACTGGTGAGAATTTAACTCTAGAATGTTCAGATAATCATAGCTCACTGCAGCCTCAACTCCTCAGCTCAGGTGATCCTCCCACCTCAGCCTCTGGAGCAGCTGGGACTACAGGTGCGTGCCACCACACCTGGCTAATTTTTTTGTGTGTGTGTAGACATGGGGTCTTGCTATGTTGCCCAGGCTAGTCTTGAATTCCTGACCTCGGATGATCCTCCTTCCTTAGCCTCCCAAAGTGCTGGGATTATAGGCATGAACCACTGCACCCAGCCAATACTTTACCTATTTTGAGTCTAACTTTTGGTGGAACAAAATCTTTTTAAGAAATGAATTCTGTCTCAACTGACAGAAGTATTTTTTGTTTTTGTTTTTGTTTTCCAAGAGACGGGGTCAGGGCTTGGCTATGTTTCCCAGGCTAGCCTTGAACTCCTGGGCTCAAGGGATCCTCCCACCTCAGCTTCCTGAGTAGCTGGGACTACTGGCTTAGAAGCGATTTTAACAAACTGTTCTGGAGCTATGTTGGAGAAGTTTAAAAAGGGGTGGGGTAGGGGTAGAAATCAAACTAGTTTTACCATACCAGAATCCTTTTATAGCACATTTGAGATGTAAACATATTTTCTTTTGAAACAACGTTGTTTGGTAGAATAATTATATTATTTTTCCTGATGCTATGTTATTAAAAACCCAAGGCTGGAATTTATTTTAAGGCTCTACTAGAACCCCTTGTTTCTATGGAAGAAAAGTTAGCAAATTGAAAGGGGGCTTTAGAAATTTTAATTCCAAGATTGCTTTAAGAAGAGACAGGCAAATCAAATTGGGTATAAGCCCCACAGAATTGACCATGCTACTTCCTGGGTCTGGGGAGCTGAGAGGGGTGCTGTGTTGCTTTGGGGCAGGGCGGAAGCCTGGTAGAAGCTAGAAGTGAAACTGGAAGTGCCTTAAAAAAGCAGATCATTGTGTTAGGCTGAGTCAGGCTGGATTGAGCAGTGAAACTGTATGATTCCTAGGCACAAACGTGTGTGTAGTTCATCTGTAGATTTCCTGGGAGAGTTGACATGTTTGTGGTAATACAGACCTGAGACTCAGTGGAGGAAAATAAGAGAGGAGCAAAGGGAGAGGCAGAGGCAGGGGCCTCAGGGTGCAGGTTTTGAAATATAATAAAATCTATGAGCCTTTGAGGGAGGCAGCAGGAAGTTAAAGGTAAAATTCTGGAACCATTTTTCCCTCCCCTCAAGCTGTATGGAGGTGGGAGTAGATAACACTTGTAGATGTTGGTAAAGGTGTCCTTATTAGAACAGAGAAGAAGGTAAGGTATATCCCTATGGTTTGTTTTAATGTGAAGGATTCCTACTGCAATATTAGCATACAAACAAAGTTTAAGGTAGTCTTGGTAATTTTACTATGCCTGGGGTTAAAATTTAAATTCACTTATTCAAAAAAAAAATAACTTAAGATGTAACACTGACACCTAAGAGGAATACATTTCTAAGGTGGTTTAATGGTAGTTATGTGCTGTCTGTCACACACAAGGATGACACTGCTAACATGCTCTAACTAGGGCATGCAGTGCTGATGTTTTCCCCACAGGACTGATAAGTGATAGATTCATATTCAAAGAGATTAAAACCACTGCTCTTTCTGCTGTCCTCCCCCACCTTCCCTCTGCAGAAACCACTCCTAGATATTGTATGGATGGGTGCAGGGCAACATGGATTGGGGTTATGGTTTATGGCTCTGTGGTAGACCTAGGGGATCTTTTAAAATGCTAATTTCTGCAAGGACCCAGGTGATGGAGCATGTTTTGAGTAGCCAGGAGATAGAGTAGTGGTTCTCAGACTTCAACATACATAATAATCATGTGAGGGGCTTGTTAAAAGCTGGGCAGCACCACCAGAGCTTTGGATTCACATTAGTGGGTGGGGCCTGATAATTTGCATTTTAAACAAATTCCTAGGTGATGCTAATGTAGCTGAGGGGGAGGGGCATATTCTGAGAGCCACTGAGATAGAGTATAAATAACCTGGAGGAGAATCAAGCCCATCCATCTTGGCTTTTTGAGCATTATTTTCTAACGTAACTGAAAATGATGGGAAAAAAGTTGAAGAAAATAATAGAATAATACCATTCATGTTAAATAAATAGCACACCATAAAACAATTTTTGCATTTTATTGTGGTGTGTCTCTCTATCTAGAAAAAGATCAACAATAAACCCCACCAAACGAATAACGTAGATGATTACTTCTGGAAAGGAGAAGGATCCAGGATAATGGAGGATGGGACTCTAAGCTTTCTGTGTAAGATTTTACTTTTTAATGAAGAGATTGTACTTTTACTTGTGTATTTAATTTCATAAAAAGTTAAAACAAATCTGGGCTGGATATCTTCTATTTACCTCTCCAGATCCATCCTCTACCTTTTCCTACCTGGCTCTTTGCCCCAGATAAAGAACGTCTAGGTTGTCTGGATTGAAGGGCCAGAGGAGAGGAGGTTACATTATTTATCCCCTCGCCTCTCAGGGTAGTCTGCATTATGTTACCTAGATGATAGAAATCTCTGTCTCCTGTTTTATTTGGGGGTCTCTAGGAGCAGTAATTGTTCTGCTTTTGCTAGTCCTGGTTTCTGTAGGCTCTACCCCCCAACTTTGTAATTATTCCTTTTATAAATAAACCCTCCTCAGATTATTCTAATTTATGTTTACCATTTCTTTACTTTTGGGACCCTGACTGATATACCCTCCATTCTTTCTTCTCTCTCCACTGCAATCCCAGAGGTGGTGACAGGTACCATTTTGGTGTGTGTCCACAAATTACCCTCTGTGAGAGTGGCAAGCATTTGGGTATAGAGATGATGTATGTAAGTGCACATTAATCATTCAAAAAACTGCAGTAGGTTTTATTAATATCATTGCTGCTAATGATGTTATTATTTGTAGAGATGTTACATCCCAAGTGCCCTGACCTACCCAGTTAGTGACTCTTGAAACAGAGAACAGCAGAATCATGATTCAGCCTCCTTATTGTCATGGCGAGGAAACAGGCCCACAGAGGATCATGCTCTTCTTTCAGGCCCCACACCTCCGAGCTGCTGTCTCTTTGCACTGGGCTGTTTTCTCTTGCTGCATAATTACTCTGCTTAATTCAGTGATATTCAAACTGTTTTGAATATGTATACTCAAAATAATCCTGAAAATTTTAAGTGAACATCTAAGTTTTTTCTTCATGATTTTGAATAGTCGAAAAGTGTGTGATTTCTAGATTACTGTAAATATATATATATAGTAGTAAGCAATCAAATTAGTTCCTCTTATTATTTTTTAAATGATCGTCTTTTAAGGAATCTATTCTTAGACTTATTATTTCTGTATAGCTGTATACTAATTCAGGAATTTCTGTTCTTATTCAATTCCTTCTATGTACCTTCTTAAACATTTTTTTAATGTGTACATTTGTTGTCTTCTCATTATGAAAATACTTATTGCAAAAAATTCAAATGTTACGGAAATACATGTCAGAGAAAGTAAAAAGTCCCTTTATTTGAATTCTGCAGAGATGAATGAGAACAAGTATGTGCATATTCATGTAGTATGTTTTTTTACTGTATAATACATATGTGTGTGTGTGTAAATTTACAAAAAGTGGGACCATACTACGTATATTGTTTTGAAACTTCCTTTTTTCCCCCCTTATATCTCGGGTCTCTTTCCAAGTCTGTATTTTAGATCTAGTTATTCTTTTTTAAAACTTTGACATATGAAATACATATAGAAAGATGCATGTCTTGTAGGTTTGCAGCCCAGTGAATCATCAGTGTGAACACCCTTGTGTAACTACTAGGCAGGTCAAGAAATAGAATATTAGAAGTCCTCTAGAAGTCTCCCATTGTGCCCACTGTCTCATACTTCTTAAAAAAATTTAACAGCTTTATTGCAGTATAAATTCATATATCGTACAATTTACCTAAATAAAGTATACGGTTCAATGGTTTTTGCTATTTTGGTATATTCAGTGTGCAACCATCGCTGCTAATTCTAGAGCATTTTAATCTTCCCAAAAAGAAATCCCCTACCCATTGGCAGTCGCTCTCCATTTTCTTCCACCTCAGCCCTAGGCAACAACTGTCTACTTTCTGCCTTTATAGATTTGTTTGTTCTGTACCTTTTATATAAATGGGATCATACTATGTGTACTTTTTTATGAACTGTAGTGGTTTCTTTCACTTAGCATAGTGTTTTCAGGTTCATCTGTGTTGTAACATGTCAGTTCTTCATTTTTATGGCCAAGCAATATTAGTTGTATGTCTGTACCACATTTTATCCATCCATCAATTAATGGACATGTGGATTACATCCACTTTGGACAATTATGAATAATGCTGTTATGAACATTTGTGTACATGGACATGTGGACATATGTTTTCATTTCTCTTGCATACACATATATACATATACATATACACATCTACCCCTACCTAGGAGGAGAATTACTGGGTCAAATGTTTAACCTTTTGAGGAACTGCCGAACTATTTCCCAGGGCGGTTGCACCATTTACGTTCCCACCAGTAATGTATGAGGTTTCTAATTTCTCTACATTCTTGCCAACACTTGTTATTGTCTGTCTTTTTGATTATGGCCCTCCTGAGGGTGTGAATTGGTATCCCCTTGTGATTTTGATTTGCATGCCCTAATGCCTAATGATGTTGAGCATCTTCTCATGTGTTATTGGTCCATGTGGATTTTAAAAAGGTTTTTAAACTTTCTCCAGTTGTCAGAGGCAGAGTTGAATAGTCTCTTTTGAGTCCTCGTAATTTTGAGACAAGCTTTAGTACATATATGCTTCTCCACCCTCTTTACTTTTTTTCTTTGTAAATATAATCTGGATTTTATTAATGTTATTTTTATATACTACATATTTTCTTTTGAGAATCATTTTTTAAAAATGTTCCATGTAATTATGTAGCCAATTGGTAATAATTATTTAGATTTATCTGTATTTTAACTTGTTTTGCTTTTTCCTTCCATTCTTAGCCATACAGTAAATATACATTAATTCATCCGGTGAGTATTGGCAGTTTCCGGGATCCATGTTTTCACAGAACTTGTATAGGATTACATGAGTAGGTGATCTATTTAACTGATAACCTGATGTCAACATGATTTCAAAGCTGTGATTAAGGTTTGCATTTCATTAACATAATCTAGATCTATGTTTGCTCTTAACTCATCATGAGTTGGAAAATAATATTTTTTGCTCAGTTATCCTTCCATTGAGAACAGTCTGAGTGAGCTAGAGTTCACAGAGGAAATGATTTATTTAATTTGTTTCTTGTTGATTAGAGGGATAATTAGGGAAATTAGATGGACAGACTGGAAAGCATGGTTCCATTATTTGGAAGAATTACCTAATCCCAGTGCATCATACATACTTGCCTTTATTCAAATGTAATGTGTACATGTCTTCATATTTGTGTGATTCATCAGTATGGCTGCCCCCTCTGTGACCGCTTCTCTGCATTACAGTTTTTTTGTCTAGTGTATCTTGCTTTACCCAAAAGGTATAAACAGTTGATACTGAACTTCGAATGGAAATTCTCCTTGATGAGGCAGAAGTGTATTTGCTGTATTCAAGGAGCAGTAGGGACATATGAGTGGCTAGAGGAGTAGAGTGGCCGGATGTAGGATGGTGAACTTCTAGACTGCTAGGAAGACTTTCTTTTTGACTCTCGCTCTGAGTGAGATGAGATCACTGAGTAGAGGAGTGGTGATATGATGTGACTTTGCTTCTAGAAGGGCCTTTCTGGCCGCTGTGCTGAGAATGGGCTATAGGAGGGTAAGCAAAAGCAGTTAGGAGGCTGTTGTGGTAGAGCAGGAGAGGTGAGGTAATTTGCCTGCGTCTTTATTATAGCTGGGAAGTTGGATAAGTCACAGGCTGCTTGGTGTATAGTCGCCTTCCAGCTTTCATTGGCTTGACTCTTTTCTTCCACTTCCATGATGGTGGGTTACCAAACCTGTGGTTATTCAGGCCACATATCACTGCATCTCTTACCAGAGTTCTCCACAGAATTCCCCCACTTTCTTTCTTTTTTTTTTTAGAGACAGGATCTCTGTCACCGAGGCTAGAGTGCAATGGGATGATCATACCTCACTGTAACCTCTAATTCCTGGGCTCAGGGGATCCTCCTGCCTCAGCCTCTCCAGTAGCTGGGACTATAGGTGTGTACCACTAAATCTGGATAATTTTTTAAAAAAATGTTTGTAGAGACAGGATCTTTCTATGTTGCCCAGGCTGGTCTCAAACTCCTGGCCTCAAGCAATCTTCCTGCCTCAGCCTGCCAAAGTGCTGGGATTATAGGCATGAGCAACTGTACCCAGCTTACCCTCTTTCTTGGATTCCAACCTCTTGACTTCTGTAGTCTCATAATCCTGGTTTTCCTCTCCCCTTTGTATATACTTTTTTTTTGACACAGAGTCTTACTCTCTTGCCTGGGCTAGAGTGCCGTGGCATCAGCCTAGCTCACAGCAACCTCAAACTCCTGGGCTCAAGCGATCTTCCTGCCTCAGCCTCCCAGGTAGCTGGGACTACAGGCACACGCCACCGTGCCTGGCTAATTTTTTCTATTTTTAGTTGTTTGGCTAATTTTTTTCTATTTATAGTAGAGATGGGGTCTCGCTCTTGCTTAGGCTGGTCTCGAACTCCTGAGCTCAAGCAATCCGCCCGCCTCGGTCTCCCAGAGTGCTAGGATTACAGGCGTGAGCCACCGTGCCCGGCCTTGTATATACTTTTCGTCAGCCCCTTTCCCCTAAACAGTGAATGTCTGAGTTCCTCAGGGGTTGGGCCTGTGCCTTCATCTCTCTTCTATGTTCCCTTTCTAGATGATAGCATTTGTTCCAAAGGATTTTAATATCATTTATATGCTGAGAATTCCCATATTTGTATTTTACAGGGGGCTCGTACTTCACATGTCCAAAAGTGAAATTATTATCTAGCCAAACTGTTTTTCCTCTCTTACTTTTTTCCATTAGAGATTGTTACCCAGTTGCTTAAACCAGGAATCTAGGAGTCATTTTTGGCACCTTGGTTTTTCTCACACACCTATCCTTCACCAAGTCCTTTCCAACCCAACCTCTAAAATGGGACTAAATGACAAATCTCTTCCTCTCAGCAGCCAACACCTCTAATACCCAGAATGTTTGTTTTTCACCTATCCCCAGGCCCCCCTCTTCACTGTCTCTTTTCTGGGCAGAGCTGGACATGACCAGATTTTGTGTCTCAGAATCAGTTTCTGGTTGCTGATTGCTACCTGCAGGTGACCCTTTGTTTCTCTGTGTGAGCTGATTGAGGTAGTTGCTGCTCCCAGTCTTTAAATGTTCTGGGCCTAGGATCGTAGGTCTGTTTTCCACCTCTGTACTTTGATTTATTTTACTTTCTGGATTGACCCTGTTCTTGGTGTCAGGATTGGAGGCAGGCACTTGCACACACACACTTAGTGTTGTCACCTCCATTTACTCCCATATGTATGCATATATGATAGCTTGACTAAACCAATATGGATAAAAGCTCTTTTTATTCCTGCCTCTGAATTTCCTGTTTGGTTGCTTAAGTTTTGGATTAGGTTACTCCCTGCCTTCCTGTGGTCACTTACGCTAGAGAAGTAAGCCATCAGTTTTGCAAACTGAGAACAACCTATTTTTGATATTCCTCACTACCTTCTTTGTTTGCTAGACATTTATTTGGAGTCCTGAAGAAGGTGTTTGGGTAATTAACTCTGTGTGCTTATATCAAATAATTACATTGTGCCAATAAATGGGAAAGTTAGAATTTCTAGTATATTTATTACTCGTTACTGTTTTTAATTCTCAACATCTCATCTGCAACATCCTCAGTGTCTTGTAGGTATTTGATTATAATGTTAAGAAATCACAAGAAAAATGTTTTTTAAATTATGTTTGTGATCTCTAATTGGAAGCACTGATTTTGGCTCTCAGTATGGTTTTGAGTTATTAAGAAGCATGGTTTTGGTGAATGGATTTAATTCTATGCTCTTTAAGTTAGAAAAAATTATTTTTTTACATTAAGTTAAAAATTTTCCCTTAAAGTGTTGGGTAGCAATAGCCTAAAAATACGTAGGTGTAAAATAGAACATTTGTGCTGATGTTACTTATCACTATAGAAAATTTTGTGCGCACAGATTTCTTGATGAAATAATCCTTTCCATTTTCTTTTGGGAAAACACTAAAATCAGTTAAACTGATCTTTAGTATTGTACATAGCAGTAGAAGATGAAAATGAAAATAAAATTTTCTAAAGTCCGTGAACTTCTGAAGTGATGAATTTTTGTAGTATTTAGTGGTGGTAGAAGGAAAGCAAGATTTTTTTGTAAGCACCGTACAATAATTAGAATGAATGTTTTATGTAGTTTGTATGTGATGAGTGTGTTCTCTCTCTCTCTCTCTCTCTCTCTCTCCCCCTCCCCGCACTATCATATCCAGGGTGTTAAATATAAAAGAATTGTGTTCAAAACTTGTAAAATCATGATAATGGATTTATTCTCAAAATACAGAATACTCAAAATACCAAAATGAGGACAATACCCCATCCCTAATGTTTGACAGAGAGGTTTTCTTTTCGGACAAATAAAAGAAGTTAATACCTTAACACAGATAAGGTAATTTTTGGCTTTTGCTAGTTCATGGATACTGGAAGGCCCTTTACCTTTGGGATTCCCCCATCACATCCTATCCTTCCCCTATCTTTTCGGTGTGTGGCCATGCTGGGCAGTCTTTTTCTTTCTTAAAAAATATCTCGATGCTCTGGTTCTGAGCAGACCATATGGTTAAGAGGCCAAATGTGTCCATATGTTGGTTAGGATCTGTGGTGGACTAGTCTCCCTGTCTTGTGACCAGTGAACTCTCAATATTACTACTGTACTGAGGTTCTGCATTCCAAAAGGATTGGTGTGTGTAAGGAAAATAAACCTGTGGCCTTTGTCGTTGAGTGTTCTGCAGCCATCAGTGGGCTGCCTTGCCTCCACAGCCTGAATGCTTTGTTATACTTAAAACAGTGATTCTTAACCTTTTTGGCATCATGGTTCTCTTTCGAGGATCTGATAAAAGCTATGAATCTTTTCTCCATATGTGTATGCACATACACTCTGAATTTTGTATGCGGTTTTAGGGCGTTCACAGCCTTCCTGAAGTCTATTGATAACAAAATTTTTTAAAGCCTGCGGACTTCATTTTGAGAACCTGTGCTTTAAAGATTGTCATCAACAAGGCTCTGTACATAGAGCTTTAAAGTTATTCTGAACTTTTAAACTATTCAAGTAAATATTAATTTCTACGCCTATTTGCAGACTTTCAGAATCTCATGGTTTAAGCAGAACTCAGTTAAAAGGATAGATGTGTCTTTCTGTTATAACTTAATAGAGAAGAGTTAAAATTAATAGGTTAGTTGCCAATTAAATGTTTTAAATTCTGTCAGAGAAAGTCTGTTTTAAAGTATACCCTACCCCAAACTGTCATCTGTATGCATTGTGGGTGGTTCTGCAAGATAGTTTATCTTATGTTTGGTTTAAATGTTACTGATTCCTATGAGTTCAATGCCTCCATATTCAGGAAGAAAGCAAGTACCTGTGGTAAAGCTAGTCCTACTTTAATACAAATTAATCTAGCAGAAATTAGGGTTTTGTTGTCTTATTCCTAGAAGGACCAGTGTCCATGGATTTAAAGAATTAGGGCAAACTTTGGCTCCCTTAATGGTGTTATCAGTTCATACTTCATAGCATGATAATCTTGTAGGATGTGAGTGTTGATGAAGTAGTGCAAAAAGCACTTGGACTAGAAACCAGCGGTTCTGACTATATCTTTTCTGCCACTAAACAACCCCGTGACCTTGGATGAGTCACTTAATTTTCCTGGGCCTTACTCAGGAAACAAGAAGGTTGATCTCTTATCACTTTTATCATTAAGGTTCTCATTATCTTACAATTTTAAAACATATCTACCGTTAAGTAGGTCAGTGCAGTGGCCAACGCAGACTAATCTGTTGATCTTCATACTTGGCACAATGCAGGATGTAACAATTCTAGAATCAAGGAGGTTGGATATTTGTGCTAGCCAGGAATGGAGAAGCAGTAGGCATTCATTAGATTCAGTGTGTCCAGTCTAGTAGGCTGAGAGGTGAGTTGAAGGCAGAGGCTCAGAGAAACCTTCAGCACAGCAGGGGAGACAGCCTTCATTGGCAAGCCAGAGCCTAGAGTAGATTCTTAAAGAGAAAAACCAACAGCCTGAAATTCATGAAAGCAAATGTCTAGTTCTCCCTTGATTTTACAGTAGCAAGCATCAAAATAAAGTATCAGAGTTTTGATTGATGTTGATGATATTTATGTATCATGAAAAGTTTAAAATTACTTTGAATTTAATGACTTATAAAGCATAGAAATGCATATTATATTTTGGAATTGTTTCGGTAAATGTTGTTAAATTAAAAATTATTTGTTGGATCAACCGTTATCAAGAAAATTCATCCAGGTGGAACTTCTTACTCCCTCTGATGCTAGAAAAGTTAAAAATTGCTGGTCTATCTTTTCTGTGATTTCATCAAATGGCAATTTGTAAAAGAAAAAATGAATTAAGGAAAATGAGTGCACTGTTAAACTATTGGCTTATTTTTTAGCTTCCATTTACTGGAGATAGTTGAGAGTTGACTCCTTTTTGTGTTGCACTTAAAGAAACAAAACTTTCTCAATTATGATAAAGAACAATACTGTATTTGCAGTTACTCTTATGAATTTATTTCTTTATATACATGGGAGTTGAATACCAATAAATTTGGTTGTTCACCTTTGTGGCTAATGAGGTTTTTGTTAACTAGCATAAATACGTAACCTTGAAAATCTGCTATTTAGTTACAGGATTTAAAATTAATATAAAATTGATACTTTTATTAGGCATAATTTTTTTTTAAGTTTTAAAAAAATAACCTGAACTGCCATAATGTTTGTACAATATTGATGTGTGAAATAATGTAATAGATTTGTGTTATTTTCTAGGATATAAAAATGTATGAGATAATGTTTGTAATATTAGGGTACATTTTAGTGTTTGTTATGGAAAAGTTTAAACACAGATACAGAGTGACTATATAATGAGCCCATGTGTACTCATCATCCGGGTTCAATAGTTACCAGACTGACAATTTTATTTCATCTGTACTTCTGCCTACTGCCCACGTGCCTGCCTTATATGATTTTGAAAAGATTACAGACATCATATCATTTATCTAGAAGTATTTCAATGCGTATCTCTAATAGTATACATGGCTACTATATCATTATCACATTTAAAAAGTTAATACTTCCACTTCACACTTGCTAGGATGGCTATAATAATAAAGGACAATAACAAGTGTTGATAAGGATGTGGAGAAATTAGAACATTCAGACTGCTGTTGGGAATGTAAAATAATGCAGCCACTTTGGGAAACAGTTTGGCAGTTCTTCAAAAAGTTAAACATAGAGTTACCACATGACCCAGCAATTCTACTCCTAGATATATACCCAAGATAATTGATATGTTAACATAAGTCTACACAAAAGCTGTGCACAAATGTTTGTATGATCATTCATTAGAGCCAAAATGTGGAAACAACCCAATGTCCATCAGTCGATGAATGGATAAACAAAATGTTGTATACCCATACAATGGAATATTATTCATAGGAAGAAACAAGGTTTTGATACATGGTACAACATAGATGAGCTTTCAAAACATACTAAGTAAAAGAAAGCCAGACACAGAAGACCACATATTGTATGCTTCCATTTATGTGCAGTGTACAGAATAGGCAAATCCATTGAGCTGGAAAGTAAATTAGTGGTTATCTAGGGCTGGACGAGAGAATAGGGGAGTGACTGCTAATGGGAGTGGGGCTTTGTTTTGGGATGATGAAAATGTTCTGGAATTAGTGGTGAGTGATATACAACTCGATGAATGTACTAAAAACCACTTTAACAACACCTTAAAAGGGCAAATTTTATGGTATTTGAATTATATCAGTAAAACTTATTTAAAAATTAATACTTATATCATATATTCATTTAGTGTTCTGTTTTTTCTTACTGTCTCCAAAAGATTTTTTAAAAAGTTTGAATTAGTATCCAAATCAGCTCATGCTTTGCAAGTGATTGCCAATGCTTCTCAATTCTCTCTTTCTCTAATATATATGGGCTTTACTCTTTATCGTTTAAAAAAGATTTCCTGCAGTTTATTTGTCGAAGGAACTCACTATAGTTTCCTAGTTTGAATTTGGTGATTGCAGTTCGAGATGTCTGTTAACACAATCTTCTGTTCTCTATTTGCACTACAGTGGTTGCTAGAACTAGAGGTTCAATCAGATTCAGGCATAATTTTTTTTTTTTGAATTGGGGAAATGCAAGAATATATTGTGGAGGTGGTGTGTTCTTTCATTAGGAGACCCATAATGTCTAGTTGTCTCACTTTTTTTTGTGACAGTAGAAGCCATTGATCTTTGCCTAGTTCTATTAATTGGGGCTTGTGATAATTTAATTCTCATTCTTTCTGGAATTAGTACTTCTTTTTAAGAAGTTTTTAAGATATATTATTGGGAAATTTTTTTTTATGGAGCATATAGAACTAGACAGTTAATGAATTTTCTCGCTAAGGAAATAATTAGTTTGGGATTTTATTATAAACTGTCAGGTGCTTTTGGTGCCAAACTAAAACCCTGGGTTAATTTTGAAACTTGAACAAGTATAGTGACAATTATTAATTTAGGAAATAAATTTTTCCCTAAAGTTCTTTATTTATTTGAAATTTGCATAAGTTTAGTTATTGTGAATTTTTGAGGGGAATTAAAACTGTAGAAATTTATGGTTATATATCTAGGTGGTTTTGGTGGGTGAAGGTGCCATTCTAATTCTTAATGAAAGCTCAAGTGATTCCTTGCCCTCTCCCAATTCTGGGCACCACGACATTCTCTTGCCACTTGGTGGCAGCATATCATAGTTTGAAAGTTATTAATAGTCTTTCAAATATAAGCATCTTCAGAATATAATTATAAAAAATAAAGGACAAGGGGGAGCAGATAGTTATTGCTTAATGGTTACAGGGTTTCTGTTTGAGGTAATAAAACATTTTGGAAATAGATAGTGGTGACGGTTGCACAACATTGTGAATGTAACTAATGCCACTGAATTATACCCTTGAAAATGGTTGTGTACAGTAAGAACCATGTGAAAAAATGGTTAAAATGGTGAAATTTATATTCTGTATATTTTACCACAATAAAAAAAAAAACACCTAGCCGGGCGCGGCGGCTCGTGCCTGTAATCCTAGCACTCTGGGAGGCCGAGGCGGGAGGATCGCTCGAGGTCAGGAGTTCGAGACCAGACTGAGCAAGAGCGAGACCCCATCTCTACTGAAAAATAGAAAGAAATTAGCTGGACAACTAAATATATATATATATAAAAATACCCCAAAAAGGGCAATAGCCTCATGATAGTGTATGATAACATGAGAGGATTCAGTAGTGCGGTTCTTGTGAAAAGAACTAATATGTGTTTGTCAATACATCTACTTTCTGGAGAGAAATACCTAGACCAGCCTTTAAGTCAGCTTCCAAAATTACATTGAACAGCAAACCCGTGATAAATCAAACATTATATTGGAACGCTGGTATATCAAAGAGTCTGGAAAAATTCATCCATCAAACTGAGCAACCTCTCTTGCTCTCACCCTGTCGTAGGACCCACAGATGTTTTAAACCATGGCAAGTCTCAGAGCAGTTCCTTCATAAATGGTGATATAGAAAAAATAACTACTACCAACAAGCCATTATTGATCAGTTACAAGTATTCATAGAGACCCAGGTATGAGTTTTATGTTTTAACTGGCTTATCTTTTGAGTCTATTTCAACCTGAAATAATATACTTAGAACTTTTTGGGAGGCGTGGAAGGCGCTTTCTGTAGAATATTGTACAGTAAAAGAAAACATGCTTGGTGTTCCAGATGCTCTGAGTTTTGGAGCTGGAAGGTACCTTACATTATCTAGTTTAACCTCTTCATTTTAAAGATTTGAAAACTGAGTTGCAGAGAAATTGGCTTGAATAATGCCACATAGCTTGTCAGTCAGTGGTAGGGCTGGACTGTTTGCACTGTACCACTGCTACTTTATAGCAAAGATTTATCAAAAAGAAAGTAACTCTCTGCATGTGTTTAGGATAGGACAAGTATTTGTTCAGTCTTTTTTTTTTTTAATTTCAGAATATTACAGGGATACAAACAGTTTGGTTACATGAATTGCTTTTGTACAGTTTGAGTCAAAGTTATAAGTGTGTCCATCACCCAGATAGTGTGCATTGTACCTGTTAGATGTGAATTTACCCATCCCCTCCTCTCCCTTCCCACCTGCTTGATTTCTGTTGAATTTTACTACCATACGTGCACGAGTGTTGATCTATTAGTTCCAGTTTAGTAGTGAGTAGATTTGGTTTTCGTTTTTCTCTTCTTGGGATACTTCATGTAAAAGGATGATCTCCAGTTCCATCCAGTTTGTTACAAAAGGTATTAGTTCTCCATTTTTTTTTTTGTGGCTGAGTAATACTCCATGGTATACCTATACCACATTTTGTTAATCCTCTCATGTATTGATGGGCACTTGGTTTGTTTCCACATGTTTGCAATTGTGAATTGTGCTGCTATAAACATTCTAGTGCACGTTCAGTCTTCTTTATCACTTTTCTCATTTTCTTTTTCCTGATGATTATGAGGTTCAGTTTTCAATATCAACCTTGGGTAACCAGAAAATTAAATCAACTAGAATATGCAATTCTTCTGTGAAGTATCGTTAAGAAGATTTTGCTATGTTTGGTCATTTGAGTTTGCATTTGTACTTGCATAATACTTGCATATTGTTAATCAAATGAATGCAGATATAGTAGCTGCAGGGAGATGGTTAAGGGTAGTAGATTGCTGGCCTAGGCCTCAAGACCTGGTCTGTCATCATGCTGCCATTAACTTCCTGTGTGCCCTGGAGCAAGTCACTTTCACTCGTGGACCTCAGTTTTATTACGGTTTACTGTAAAATTGTAGAGGTCGATTTGATGAATTTTGAAGATTCCTTTTAGCACTTCCGAGATGTGTGTAGGCTTCAGTATTTCAGAAAGATCACCCTCTTCTGTGCTTCCGGTTAAGAAGAACTCAGCTCAGTAGAAGCTGCTGCTCTTGGTTGCCCATGACAGTTAATGCACATAGTAAAAACAATACCCAGTTATGAAGTTCAGTTGAATGAATTTTTATTTAAGTCTCTTAATATAGTTAGTTTTTTCCAGTATTAAAATCTGAAGCTTCTTCTTGGTCTGGTCCTAAGGTCATGGAGTTTGAGAGAAAGCAAATGGTAGTTGGCCATTCCTTTCGGTGTTTACATTTCTGTTACTTAGTATCCTAAGAGAGCTCAAGAGTTAATATTATGTAAAAAATTTGTGTTTTAGCTGGGCGCGGTGGCTCACGCCTGTAATCCTAGCACTCTGGGAGGCTGAGGCGGGCGGATCATTCTGAGCTCAGGAGTTCGAGACCAGCCTGAGCAAGAGCGAGACCCCGTCTCTACCAAAAATAGAAAGAAATTAATTGGACAGCTAAAAATATATATAGAAAAAATTAGCTGGGCATGGTGGCACATGCCTGTAGTCCCAGCTAGTCGGGAGGCTGAGACAGTAGGATTGCTTGAGCCCAGGAGTTGGAGGTTGCCGTGAGCTAGGCTGACGCCATGGCACTTGCCCCAGGCAAGAGAGTGAGACTCTGTCTCAAAAAAAAAAAAAAAAAAAAATTGTGTTTTCATTAAGCTGCTTTGGTTGTTTATTCCTCAGTACCTATTTTAGCAGATTGTTTGTTAACTGTCCACTTACTGGTGTCATATTACCAGATGCATACACATCTAGAGCTTGAGGTGTGTAGCTGTTTACTGCTAATTTGGAATACTAAAGAGATAACAGAATTCTAGATTGAAATTTTTCTTCTGAATTCATAGTAAATGAATGTATAATCACAGTGTTCCATTCAGAACTATTTTAACACCTATGTGTTCAGCAGTACACTAGGCTTGGTTTATCAAGACATGTAAGTCGTGACTTTTGCTTTCAAGCAGCTTTTGGAAAGGCAGAGCAGTGTGATGTATTGTGACAGATGCATGCAGAGGTCTGGCAGCACAGAGAAGTGTCTAAATTGGGGTTTTAGGTCACAGCGATGAGACTCTGGAGTCAAAATTTCTAGCCACACTTAATCACAAGAGCTTAATCAGTCTAACTTGATGTGTATTTAAACAGTTTTTAGATTTATTTTAATACAAAGAAATAAATAGTTGTTTCCAAACCATTCCTGTGTCCCAAATTTTTTTTCCAAGAAGCACAGGGTTACATTTCATATAAACCGTTGTACTGAATTCGTACTGTCCTCAACTCTTACAGGTTGTTGGGAGAATCCCCACTGTTTATATGAGCACTTTATGTTAACTCCTTTCCTTTCAAACACCAGGAACAGAAACTAACCCTCCATGTGATAGAAATGGCTGTAACATTGCCAGAGTTTGTACTTCAAGGACCACAGTTCCTTGTGGAGGCTGCTAGCATAGTTGGCAGGGCTAACTGGGGAGAGCTAACCCACTGAGAGAGAGACTCCCCCACTAAAGCAAAGGCTCAGTTGTGCACATGGACTGCACAGAACAGTGTGAGAGTTTATTAGCACATCACAAAGCTTGGTGGACTTGCCTGCTCAAGAGCCAAAAATTTTGTTTGGTGGGAGGGAAAGAAGGAAGACAAAGACTAGATTAAAGCAGAATGAATATGGGAGAACCAGACAATTTAAGTCCTTAAGTGCTGCACTGTGTGGGAGTAGTTCTCACGTTCCATCTCAAGGTGAAATGTCTTAAGCCAGCATAGTTGAAAGGGAGAAGAATCTTTCCTAGCTGTCATTTCTGGTAACATGTTGATGATGCGGGTTGATTTGTAAAGAAAAGTGTTAGCTGATAGTGTTTTGTTTTGTGGCACTCCTTGAGATGAGCTGGCAATATGAAGTACTAAATTGAAAAACTGGATTAAGCAGCGTAGGCTGGCTTTCAGAGAGCCACATGCGTCCTTGCTTTAGGAGAGTCTTTCACCAGCTAGTTCTGTTTCCCTTTACCAGGTCTTTCTTCTGGCTTATGGTTTTATTCCCTGGTCTTAGCGTGGACTGTCTGCTTGCACTGCTTCTCATCCCAACTCTGTAATTTCTTCATAAACATCTATACCAGTGTACATTCCATTGTCTTCATGCACATATAGCCATCGGTTATCCAAGCTCAAATTATATACAAGGTCTGATGAAGGAATTTATTTGTAAAATTATTAATATGAAAAAGAGTGGGGACAAATAAGTCCATTTAATTATGCATTTAACAAATAACCATTATTGAAATGAAAAAGAAAAATCACAGAAGATCATAATTGTCTCAAAATTGGGGATACATGGCCACAAAATCTACTTCGTATGTCTGTTTCCTTACAATGTTCAATTTCTCTACTATGTTCAAATTTTCCCAGAAGGCATTTTATCCTAGCTGGATTTTTTCCTGTTCTTTGGTTCCAGTACTTGCCGTTTATTGCTGATCAGTTGTCTTTAGGTGCATACCCTCTGTGTCATTTTAGGGTGGAAGCATCATATTATAACATGCTGCCTCATGGTAAAAAAGAATGAGGTGGTCCACCCTTGTGGTTGCTGAACTTTAGTGGGGCCCCATGTGTCCTAGGTCCACTAGTGTAGTGTAGGAAATTTGAGCCTTAGTAGTCTGTGCAGGATTTTCTTGGCCTGAGGGATAATGAATTAACCAGAATGTATCATCATTGATCTCCAGAGATGGCTGTGAAGAGAAAGGAGAATGGTTCTTAAAATTGCAACATGAAATTACACTGTTTTCAGGGTAGTAAAGAGAACTAACAGCATTTTCTTGAGGGGGGGGGTGGTAGTCCCTTGTTTATTCAGATTTTACTCTTTAGCATTTTGACCTTTTTTTTTTTCATTTTAAAAATCTAAACTATAGCTGTAGTATTTCTAAAGCCAGGGTCTGCTTGATTCTAGTCAGGGATATATGGATAATTTTGTTAGGCTAGGAAGATTTTCTGAACTATAGGTTCCCTGAATTCTCAAAAATGGCAGTTTACTGAAGTGTTTTGTTACACAGTAGATGCCTGCTCACTGTCTCTTCTTAGGCTTTTTTTCCATCAGTGAATTACTAGTGAATCAGATCCTTTGGACTCTTTTCAGTCTTTATTTTTAGTTGAACTTCCTATTTATCACTATCTTCTTAAAGTCCTTCCCCTTTGGCTTCAGTTAACCATTCTGATCATTCATTATCACTTTTTATTATGTCTTTTCAAAGGCATTTTTGTTGCTTTTTCTTTGTTTATGTCTCAAATTAGCAATGGCAAACTGTGTGTCAAATCTCATTTGCAGACATGTTTTATTTGGCCCTCAGAGTGTTTTGAAAATGGTTATGGTAGTTGCTAACAATAAAAATATAACATTTTATATTAAAAATTTGAATGTGTGGCTTTTTGGAGAAAATGAGATGGATTCACTGGGTAGCCATTCCCTGGTGGCAGTCATCATCAGAGATGCTTTTCTGGAAGGGGCACATGCTTGCTCCAGTTTGCTTGGTTCCATCCATTCATGGCACTTCACTCATTTGTTAGCCCGAAGTAACTGTAGTTAATTTCGTTTCTGTCCATTTCAGTTTGCAACCTCTGTCTTCCATGTTTTATTCACCAAGTTCTTATCTGGGACCTCTTTTTTTCTCTGCTCTTGCTCTCCCTGAGCACCTCTGTCCCCATCAGTTGCAGAAACCAGATAGATGAGTCTGTTTACCATCTTAAGACTTTTTTTCAGTTCAGTGGTTATGCCTGCCTTTGTGTTTGAATTCATTTCTTCTTCGCATTTTAATCACATTCTTTTTGTTGCTTTCTGGTCTATATGGTTTGATGGCTTGAAATAATTTTCTGGCAATCTATTTAATTAAGACTTTATCTGCGTGTGGTGATTCCTAATTGTCATTTTGTCATTTGAGTCTTCTTTGTGTTCCAACAACTGAGTGGTTGCTGTATTATGCATATAAACGATATAAAGATAGAATTGCTTTGTTTTTCCTTTTTAATGTGAATATATAGCAGCATTGGCATTTTTCTCACCCTTGCAACTTTCATACCATTGCTTTAACACCTTATGTGAAAACTAGTCTTTGAGGTTTATGCTGTTTACCCCTTTTTGTTGTCATCTACTGAAACTCCAGGCATAGACATTTCTCTCATCCTGCTTCCCTTGATTCACCAGGGATTTTATCATCTGGTTCAAAGTATTGCTATCCCCACTCCAAGTCTTGCCACTGCTATGCCTGTGGATAGTCCATTTAATATTTTATTCTCTAGGAGCTTAAAATATATTTAATATTTGGAGATTACAAATAAGCACAAACAGTATGAGACTTAAATGAAATAACATTTTAAGGCATCTATAGAAGAAATGGCATCAGCTCATGTCTGAAAAATTGCTAATCAAATTATATAAGCTGTTATGGGGTGGGGCGGGGTGGACACCTCTTTCCTCCTAGGTTCATGTTTCCATGCGGAGGGACATCATTCTGTGTAATTCCCTTGGTGCTCCCTTTGCCTAGGGGGAGACTGGCTTAAGCTGATTGGAGAATTTGGTTGAGGAACTAGGCAGGGCCTAGCTCAATCCCTTTCCTGGGGAGCTAGCCATTTATAGCCTGTTCATTGAAGCTGTAAATTTTCCGGAAACAGATCTCTCTGTGCGTAGTACTGTTGGTTTTCCAACTGTGGCTCTCATTGGGTGAGGGAATTGGCTCAATTCTGGAATGTAATTTTGGGAAACTCATTGTTTCTCTGTCTTTAATCTATATCTTAAAAACACAGGCTTTATCTGTGATAAAGCTGGCAGTTTGATCACTGTGTATTCGACTTTTTTGTCCTATTTCTCAATTATTCTGGAATTGAGTGAGTAGGTGGATTGGGGGGATTTTATTTAATGATCTCCTAAACCCCAATATTAATCATTGATAAAAAAGTCTATAGGGGAGATGATCCCTTCTTGCTGTTTTGAGGTTTGAGTTGG
Source organism: Indri indri (assembly GCA_004363605.1). Classification (NCBI taxonomy): domain Eukaryota; kingdom Metazoa; phylum Chordata; class Mammalia; order Primates; family Indriidae; genus Indri; species Indri indri. Next base: position 28,766 of record RJWJ010008053.1, on the reverse strand, counting down.
ATATTGAGGGATGGCAGAATTCAGGTAGGATTTTAAAGGTGGGTTGTATAGTATGAGAAAATTCAGGCAGATAAGGTGAATTCAAAGAACAGGAAGTTGACAGCTGGCTTGACCAATGGCTTTGGCGAGACGTTAGTAGTAATGAGACTAGGAAGATTGGCCAGGGCAGATCTCATAGGACTTTGAATGCCTGATTGACAGATTTGATTTTTTTTTAATCCTGTAAGTAGCAGGAAGCTATTGATGGCTTTTGTGTAGGGGAATGACAAGGTTAAAGTGATGTATTAGGAAAGAATTATCATTAGTGTCTAAGAATAGGCTAATATTTAGCTAAATAGGCCTGCAAACTAATGTTCACTATGATCAGTTTGGAAATACAAATGATTTAATATATAATTTTTCTTAGAGGTAGTCATTCCTTAAACAGCTGTGATTTCTTTGAACAGAAGGCCATTTCCCAGGCTAATTTAGATGGACTCAAAGTCATCATTGAACATTACTGTTAACTTCCCAAAGCAAGCATTTTTGAAAGAGGTGTACAAGTGTTTTTAATTGACAAGTGTGTATATGAATGTCTGTTGTAGTGTTTAATGAAACAAGAGGAGGAAAATGGTTTTGGAATACATCCTAGGTGATGTCATCAATATTAGAAAAGATTTGGTAGAGTAAGTTAGTAACCCTGAACAGGTAAAAAGTCTGCAAAATGAAATTACATAAATATTATCTTTCACTTATCAGCTGACACTCATGGAGAGTTTGTGTTGCATATAAATAGTGGAGGTCATGATAGGTGTCTGCTAGGATGGGCAAAGACCATTTTGTAACTTCAACAGTACATTGCAAAATAGAGAAGTGTGCCCTTTTTCTGTTGAGTTTTTTCTTTCTAATTTTTTCTTCTACCACCCTTTCCCCTACCAATACTCCCCGACACCTTGGCCACTATTGGGGTTAAGGATTCATGCTCAGCTTTGCCTTAGCTGTGTTAGGTTGGCACACAGAAATATGTGTGCTTCTGGGGTTTTCAAGACTGTCAGATCATGAGGTACTTCAGGAAAAAAAAAAAAGAATGTTGCACAGGAAGGTTAAATCAGTATCTGAGGTTATATAAGTGCCTTTATATGAGTAATTTTCATTTTAATTACACAAGTAATACTTTTTCCCCTTGTTATTAGTTTTTAATTATACAAGTAGTGCTTATAATTGTAGAAGATGCAAACTATACAAAATACATAAACATTTCCCCAATCCCATTATCCTCTTTAAGGATAATTACAGTTAACAGTTTATATGTATTTCCAGTCTGTTTAGATAAACAGGACCTTAGTATATTTATTTATTGTTTTCTACATTGCTATTTTCCTGCTTAACAATATATCTTGGTGGCTTTTCAGTGTCAGTAACTTTCAGGAGGGCTGTATAATAAATAGCCCATAGGAAGGAATAACAATTTGTTTAACCACCTTCCTGTTGATACTGATATCCACAGGATACTGATAAGCTTTTCCCAGTTATAAATTATGTCAGACAATATTTGGAGATCTGGAGAAAGGAGGTTGGTACTGCTAGCTTTTTCTATTGATATGTTATAAGAATAACCACTTAACCATTTTTGTGCCACAGTGCTAAATTCTTTACATACAACATTTAAGCTTTGCAACAACCCTGTGTCATAGGTTACACCCCTTTCCAGGTAAGAAAAAAAATGAGGGCCATTTGTCCAAGGCCTCACAGCTCCTGAGTGGAAGAACAAAACTCAAGCCTGTCTTATTGGAACATCTTTTTCTTTTCTACTTTTCATCTCTAGGTCTAAATATATTATTAGCAAGTAAAATGTTTTTCCTGCCAGTGATGTTGTTAGAATTAGCTTGAATATAATTTTTGTGTTCTATTTTAAAAATCACTTCTTGTTTGAGTTCTATAGCTTTTCCTCCATTACTTTTCATGCATAGCTCTACTCTGCATGGATTTGAAATACGGTAACATGAAGTGGCCCTGTGGCTGATTTTACCTGTTATTTCTTCCAGTTTACGGGGGTAGAGAGTATTTAATATAAATGTATATGTAGTAGTAGTCAAGGCTGAGAGAAATGTCTAATAATATTTCTTAAGCACTAATGTCCATGTTGTAAAATTTTTTACACCATGTATTGCTTTGCCCTCCTCTAAGTCACTGGCTCTCCAAGGTGGTGAGAGCAGGAGAAGAGGGCATCTCTCCCAAGCAGGGGAGGATGCCAGGCCTCTTACCTGTTCAGCTTGGTGAGAGGGAGATTCTTTCTTTTGGTCAGAAAGAGCATTGTCACTTCTCCCGTCCCCTCCTCAATCTTCCCCAACCCTCTTCCCTTTGACTTTGTGGAAAGAAATGCATAAATATACTTATCTATCTCTAGGCCTTTTGTTCAGCGCTTTGAAAGCTTTGCCACTCTGGATAGAAACATTTCCTGAATGTCCCAAAATCCTTCCAGCTTGTGTGTATTGCAATGAAGTGTGGAGAGAGGAATCTTGAATATTTTATTTTATATTGGCTCTTAACTGTTGAGAATCTTGGACTACTTTGAGGGTCTGATAAAAACCAACACGCTTTACAGAAAAATACACATATGTGTATACACAAAACTTTTGATAAAATTTCTTGGGCTTCACAGACTCCTGTCCTAGTGAGCAGCAACTGCTATCATTCTTTTCCCCTCTTTTAAGACCTACCTCTTATCTTTAATAGAATCACTCACCTGAATTGCCTTTGCACTTATAGTCTGAAATAAACCATCCTGACAAGTTACTCTAGAGTTCTCTAATATTTAGGTTTTGTTTCCCTTCCTGGGTTGAAAGCTGCCTAAAGATAGGGATTGTGTTTTGTTCATTTTGTCATCCTCCCGGCACCTAGCTCAATCTGTCAGCTAGATGCATTGATTTGTTTAATCTGATTGGCTTGGCACTTACCTGGTGACCCTTTCCTTCTTTATTTTTTAGAGTGTTGTCCTTAGAGAGCTTTGAGCTTAGGCAAAAAGGAGTAATTCCCCAGATAGGGGGTAAACATTTTACAACCAACCAAGGATGTGTAATTTTAGGTGAGTTACCCAGAAACAGTAACCAACCAAATCCACCAAGCTAGGTAAATTTTCCTCTGACTTAATTTTACTTACTGGTATTAATATTTGATCTCACTTGCATCATCTTCGTAGAGAACCAAGAGTTAATGAGAAGATTTTTTTTTTTTTTTTTTTGAGACAGAGTCTCCCTCTCTTGCCTGGGGCGAGTGCCATGGCGTCAGCTTAGCTCACAGCAACCTCAAACTCCTGGGCTCGAGCAATCCTACTGTCACAGCCTCCCAAGTAGCTGGGACTACAGGCATGCGCCACCATGCCCGGCTAATTTTTTCTCTATATATTTCTAGCTGTCCAATTAATTTCCTTCTATTTTTGGTAGAGATGGGGTCTCGCTCCTCCTCAGGCTGGTCTCGAACTCCTGAGCTCAGGACGATCCGCCCACCTCGGCCTCCCAGAGTGCTAGGATTACAGGCGTGAGCCACCGCGCCCGGCTAATGAGAAGATATTTTAATTGTAAGATATGTTGAGACAAAAGCAAGTATAGTATATGACCCATCTGATGCTGGGGGGAGGAGTAAGATTTGATACTAAGATTGACGCTTGAATTCTCTCCCTGTTCCTGCCCTGCTCAGCTGCAATGCCAGGAATGGGAGGGAAGCAAAGGTCTGGTCACTTACCATTGCAACCTGAGTGGCCTTGTTAAGCAGCCACTCCTATCCTATTTGCTTCCTTACATCTGCAGGGAAATAGCAAAGAGGGAAAAAAGGAAGGGCCTGACCTTTGGTTTCTCTGGTTGTAGAAAATTGCTTTCTCTATTTCAGAACTAGCAAGTCAGAAAACAAACTTCAAAGATTACTGGCCCAGGTTGCCATAGCAAAACTAAAGGATGGATGAGTACCCCTTTTATGTTATTTAGACTTATGTTCCCATTCTTTAGTGCTAACCTGATTGTAACTGTTTCTTGCTATGCTTGATTATGCTTCTGTAAATTAGAATATTTTCCACAGATAATAGAAGGAAATAATGGATAATATGATAATCCAAAATATGCTATCCAGGTCTATCATTACTATTTTAGTAATGGGCAGTTATCTTTCAGAGAAGGAACTGAATGGTTAAGCTCTTTCCAAACTGAATTGAGGTCTCTTCTTGTTTGGATTATCACTGTTTAATGTCAGCTTTCCCACTGAGATCATTTCACTTCCCTAGATACTTTACAATACAGTTTCTCAATATTTTACTTTTCTACCCACTCTTCAAATTTTTGGCACCTCCTTCATCAAAACAAAACACCTTGCTACTACTTAATTGTGATAAAAGCCTAATTAAAGTGAAAGAGTCATCTATAAAATTTTATTACACAACTATGAATATACATGCAGAGGCTATCCTTAACATTAGGAGCTGACAGCATCATATGGGAAGCTTAACATTTGAATAAATTGTTTTGCCATTTTGAAACAGAATTTTTTAAGAAAATAAAAATCTACAAATTCTTGTAGATAAGAAAACAGACTTGCAAAGAACTGGATTACATTTGCTGCCAGGAAAACTCCATTCAATAAGGATGAGGCGTCAACAGTTGTCTTTCAAATTTAAGAACCAGAACTGAGCATTAACTTGTTTTTTCAGATTCAGTTTCTCCCTTTAAATGATGTCCGTATTCAAGCAGCAACTATATTGACTTCACAGACTAATATAAATTACTAGAGTAAATTTATTCTACTTTTTACTTTTGTTTTGGAATGCAAAATAATTCTTAGGAACAGGTCACAACTCATTTTAAAATTAGGACTCTCTCGTGTTTGCCTTGCGTTTCAGCTTTCTAAACTCAAATGTGTTTAACAATCCACTTTGTTTTATAACAACTGTAATTTAGAGTGGAACCAATTTATTTTTTAAAATGTATTTTTTGGAATCGGTTATATATTCACATGGCACATGGTTCAAAATTCAAAAAATATAAAAGAGCATACAATAAAAAGACTTCTTTGATACCTGTCCTTCTGCTTAGTAGTTCTCCCTAGACCTAGAGAAAGTGTGATCTGTTTCTATACATCTCTACTTCTCCCAGCTACACCTTTTTACACAATGGTGGCCTACTGTGGTGTTCCACACATTGCCTTGTTTCCCTAACAGTGGAGCTCATTCCTTTTTCTTTTTTTGTGTTCTTTTTCCTTTTCATTCTTTATCAGTGCATAGAGTTTCCTCCCTGCCCCCTTTATGGTTGCAGAGTATTCCCTTACTGGTGAACATTTAAGCTTATGAAATCTTTGCCTTTTTTCATTCTATTGAACAAGTATTTGTTGAGTGCCTGCTGTGTGCCAGGCGCTGTTCTTTGCACTTAGGATATAACATATGAAACAGAGGAATTTCCTGCCCTGGTGGAGCCAGTTCTAATCTTGGGAGACATGCAATAAGCTGTGATGCATAATTTGTACAAACATCAGTTTGTGTGCCAAGTATATTTTGTAAGATGGATTCTTAGAATTAGATTGTCTGGTTTAAAGGGTGTATGTATTTTTCACTGGGGCAGTTGACTGCCAAATTGCTGTAGTACTGGTTTACATATCTGCTACTGACGGTGTTTGAGTACCTGTTTGTTTTTATAACCTTTCCAGTACAGTGTGTTATCAAACTTTTGGTCTTTACCGATTTAATAGGTGAGAAGGTATATATCAGTATAATTTTCATTTGCATTTTTCTTTTGGGAAAAGCTTACTATTTGTATATATTGAAAGTCATTTAATATTTTTTTCTGAGACTGTTTACATCCTTTTCCCATTTTTATGTTCAGTTTTTATTTCTTATTTGTAGGGTTTCTATATAAGTTACTGCTCTTTAATATTCATTCACTTCTTTTTTTCCCTATATCACAAGATATCAAGTAACTTATTCATTTTTGACCCTGGAAATGTGAAATTTTTTAAATCAAGCCTTTTCATATTGTTCAATGGAATGTATATGTGAATATCGGTGTTGTCTTCTACACTAGAAATCATAGCAGTAGTTTAATTTCTTATATTTAGGGAATATAGTAGAGATTTCAAGTATTTTAGCCTAACAATTTGAATTCATATAAGAACTGTAAAATGAGTGTGTTATGTTATTATGTTTGGTTATCATAAAGAGTAGTTAGATTATCACCCATGCTTAGTGTATATATATCTGGTATGTGTCTCCTGAATGGCCGAAATAGTATTTGTTGAATTTTACCTTTCTACTTTGTGAAATGGGAGGTAATATAATGGATAAGAAAGTCAATACTTTATTTTAAGCCATGGGAGAACACCTGAGAAATCACCAATTAGATTACTTTTATTTCACAACTCAAGGAGTGGACCGGTGTGATATGGTGACATAATAAATGTATAGGTCGGGCATGGTGGCTCACAACTGTAATCCTAGCACTCTGGGAGGCTGAGGTGGGAGGATTGCTTCAGCTCAGGAGTTCAAGACCAGGCTGAGCAAGAGTGAGACCTCGTCTCTACTAAAAATAGAAAAGTTAGTTGGGTGCAGTGGTGTGTGCCTGTAGTCCCAAGCTACTTGGGAAGCTGAGGCAGGAGGGTCACTTGAGCCCAGGAATTTGAGGTTGCAGTGAGCTATGATGGCGCCACTGCACCATAGCCGGGCAACAGAGTGAGACTCTGTCTCAAAAAAAAAAAAAAAAAAGGAAAAGAAAAGAAAAAAAAATGCACCTAAAACTCTTGGAATTTCCTGAGCTATAGGGGTTGAGAGGAGTGTCTTTAATAATAAGCTCATTTCAACCATACCTGACTTTACGCTAATGCGGTGACTCTTGGTGGACCTCTTGGTAGCCTGGGGATGAGGGCTGGTTGTTGTCAGAGGAACCAACCATGTGATTAGAATGTTGGAACTTTCAGCTCCCCTTCCCTTCAAAGAGAGGAGAGGGGCTGGAGATTGAGCCCAGTCACCAATGACCAGTGATTTAGTCAACATGCCTACACAAAGGAATCTCCATAAAAAGCCTAAACAATGGGATTTGGAGAGCTTCTGAGTTGATGAAGACATTGAGGTGCTGGGAGGATGATGGCCTGCCTAAAGAGGGTGCAGAAGCTTTGTGCTCTTCCCCACTTCCTCCATTTCTTGCCCTGTGTACCTCTTTCATTTGGTTGCTCATCTGTAGCCTTTATGCTAAACCAGTAAACATAAGTACGGTCATACACCACATAATGATATTTTGGTCAATAACGGACTACATATAGGACTGTGGTACCATAAGATTATAATGCTGTATTTTTACTGTGCCTTTTCTATGTCTGAATATGTTTAGATGCACAAATATCATTATGTCACAGTTGCCTGCAGTATTCAATATAGTAACATATGCTGTGCAGATTTATAACCTAGGAGCAATAGGTTTATACCATATAGCCTAGGTGTGTAGTAGGCTGTACCACCTAAATTTGTGTAAGCGCACTCTATGATGTTCACACAATGATGAAATTGCCTAACAATGTGTTTCCCAGATGTATTCCCATTGTTGCACAACGCATGACTGTAACTGTTTTCTCTGAGTTCTGTGAGCCATCTAGAAAATTATTGAACCTGAGGAGAGAGTAGTGGGAACCTCTGATTTATAGCCAAGTTGAACAAAAGTTGTGGGTAACCTGGGGACTTACTACTAGTGATTGGCATCTGAAGTGGGAGGCAGTCTTATGGGACTGAGCCCTTAACCTATGGGTCTGCACTAACTCCAAATAATGTCAGAATTGAATTGTAGGATGCCCAACTGGTGTCCAGAGAGAATTGGAGAATTGCTTGGTGTGGAAAACTCATACATTTGGTGCCAGAAGTGTTGTGAGAGAACTGAAAAACAATGTTTCCTTTCTTAGCCACATTAAAGCTAGATTTTTGTTTGGATTCGGAATGTCTGCATTCTCTTTATTTCCCCTCAAAAAGAATAAGGAGATGTTCTGGAAATTGGATCTTTTTCCTCCCTATCTAAAGTCCTAATAGAAAAGCAAGAAATGGAACTGTTTCCTTTACCCCTCGCCTTTTATTATGCTTAATAAAGTCAATCAAATCAGACACTTTATTCTTGCTCCTCCTATAGCCCCAAACATATTACTTTGTGTATTTTTTCTTCCTCCGGTTTTTTCCCTCCTTTTATCTCCTTTATTAACTACCCTCTCCTCCAATACATATATTTCAGTGTTCAGAAAATTTTAATTTTTGGCCTTCTGCTTTTCTCTGATTACAACTTCTCCTTAGGAGGTCTTGTCTATTTCTGGAATTTCAGTGACCACCACCTTGATAAAAACACAAAAGATAATGCAATTATGTTGGAGGATTAAATGAGATTAGGGTAGGGCAGGTGGAACAATTTAGTTCTCTGATAGAAGTATGGTAGAAATTCAATAAGTAGTTCATAAAATTGATAATACCAAGAAATAGTCATATAAAGTGTATTGCAGTCATCTCTCTGTATCCACAGGTCACACATCGCAGATTGCTCATCCTTGGGTTTAAGTGGCCAAGGATTGAAAATATTTGGAAAAATAAATAATAAAAAATAACAATACAACAATAAAAAAATATATACAGCATAACAACTATTTACATTGTATTAGGTATTATAAGTAACCTAGAGATGATTTAAAGTATACAAAAGGATGTGCAGAGTATGTGCAAATACTATGCCATTTTATATAAAAAATGTGAGTGTGCACAGATTTTGGTATCCGTGGGGATCCTGGAACCAATCCCCTGTGGATACCAAGGAATGACTGTACTAAGAAAAATTGATGTCAGTAGTGGAGGAAATGCCTAGAAGATCTGAGGATATTTTCCTCTGGGAAGGGGAGACTGGGAATTAAGGCAGGAGGTAGTAGGATTCTTTTTTCATTATAATCCATTACATTCTTTTTTTTATTTTTTAAGCTTACTTACACATATTACTATTATAAAAAATTAGAGCATATGGGTATTTCACAGAATTATTGACTGGGAAATGCATATTTATAGCATTAAAATAGAAGATTCATGAAGGGATGGACCTTCTATTATTTATTCCTGCGTCCCCAGTACCTAGGATAAACTTGACACATGGTAGGGGCTTGATAAATATTTATTGAATGAATTAAACAGTTGTAGAGATGAAATTTCTGGAATGGGAATGAGATTAGAACCTTTAGAACAGCAGACAGATGCTCTCTACTCGGCTATAAAAGCTGCATAGAGCTGGGGCCTTGCTTGCTTTTTGCTGTGTCTTAATACATACGTCTGGTACGGAGTAGGTACTTAGTAAATGCTCAGGGCTCTCCTTAGAATAGACCATTCAAGAAATATAGCCCTGAGTGTAAGAAGAGAGATTAGTTCCCCCAGTTCGTGTCTCGTTACATCTATTTAGTTGAAATATACTCCTTGCCTGACTTGGTTGATTCCTTTGTTAGGCATAAAGTCAGAATAACTCAGTTTTTCAAAGTCTTTATGCATTCACTAAACTTTTTTAGTAGGGCCTTCTATGAACAAAACTGGTCATTACAGCCTCTGCAGAAGTTATAAAGATGAATAAGACTCAGTCTCTGACTCTAAAAACCATGTGGCCCAGCAGGAGATATTGACTTTATCTGTGTGTATTATATGTAAGACATAGTATGAGGCCTGTCTTAGTCTGTTCAGGCTGCTATAATAAAAATACCATAGTCTGGGTAGCTTATGAACAACAGAAGTTTATTTCTTGCAGTTCTAGAGGCTGGTAAGTCCAGGATCAAGGAGCCAACACATTCATTGTCTGGTGAGGGCCCACTTCCTAGATCATAAATGGTGCCTTTTCGCTGTGTCCTTGCATGGCAGAAAGAGTGAGGAAGTCTCTGGAGCACTAATCCCATTCATGAGGTCTCTGCTCTCATGGCCTAATCACCTTCCAAACACCCCACCTCAAAATATCCTCACATTGGGGACTAGCTTTCAACATAGGAATTTTGATAGCAAGGCCTAAGCAGCTTGTATGGGAGAAAGGAAGAAGATGTCGTTAAGTCTCACTGGGGCTGGTAGGTGGAGGGACTGATAGAAGTGTAGACCAGAGGAAGGAGGGGTTAAATCAGGAAAGCTTCATTTCCTTCCTTTCCCTCTTTCCTTTTTTTCCTTGTTATCTCTTCCTTTTATTTTCTTTCTGTCATCCTTTGTTTCTGCATTTACTTAGGGCCTGCCATGAGCCAGGAAGTGTGCTCCATGCTAGAAGAGCATCTTTTCGATAAGTTAAAGAGCTTATGGTCTGGTTGGAGAGACAGACATGTAACCCAAAAAGTACAATATGATGAGTTCGATCAAAGAGTTATAACAAAAAAATTAAGGACTTAGGCAGTGTCTCACAGGCAAATCAGCAGCCTTGGTTTAAATAGAAGTGTTATACCATTTCTTTTTTTTTTTTTTTTTTTTTTTGAGACAGAGTCTCACTCTGTTGCCCGGGCTAGAGTGCTGGGGCATCAGCCTAGCTCACAGCAACCTCAAACTACTGGGCTCAAGCAATCCTACTGTTTCAGCCTCCCGAGTAGCTGGGACTACAGGCATGCACCACCGTGCCCGGCTAATTTTTTCTATATATATATTTTTAGTTGTCCAGATAATTTCTTTCTATTTTTCAGTAGAGAGGGGTCTCGCTCTTGCTCAGGCTGGTCTCGAACTCCTGACCTTGAGCGATCCACCCTCCTTGGCCTCCCAGAGTGCTAGGATTACAGGCGTGAGCCACCTCGCCTGGCCTATGATACCATTTCTTGAATTACAATGTGCCAGGCACTGTGCTGTGAGCTTTTTCATACATTTAACCTTAATAGCCCTCAGAAAACTCTTCAAAGTACATAGGAGTAGATATTATTGTTCCTGTTTTACAGATGAGGAAGGTATATGATTTGTTAAGTGATTTGCCTAAGATTACGTAGTCTGTAAATTCCTGAACTGTATTTAGGTCTGACTTCAAAGTTTATTCTACTCAAAAAACTACCAGAGGAACCCTTATATATTGCTGGTGGGATTGTAAAATGATGTAGTCCCTTTGGAAAACAGTGTGGCAAGTTCCTCAGAAAGTGGAATAGAGGTACCATATGACTCAGCTAGAGAAATGAAAACAAACATCCACACAAAAACATGTAAATGAATGTCAAAACAGCATTATTCGTGGTATTTCCAAAGTGAAACAACCCAAATGTCTATCAACTGATGCATGGATAAAATATATGTATCCATATAATGGAATATTATTTAGTCATAGAAAAGAATGAGTTAATAAATACTATAACATGGATGAACCCTGCAAACATTGTGCTAGATGAACAAAGCCAGTCATAAAGACCACATGTTTTATGATTCCATTAATATGAAATGTCCAGAATAGGCAAATATACAGAAATTGGATTAGTAGTTGTCAGGTGCTCAGGGAAGGGGGCTCAAGATAATTGGCTTGAGATTTCTTTTGGGGATGATGAAAATGTTCTAAAATTTTGATGATGGTTGCACAGTTTTGTGAATATACTAAAAAATTGAGTTGTACACTTTAAATAGGTTAATTGTATAATATGTGAATTGTATCTCAATAAGGTTGTTTAAAACAAACCAACCCATGATTATGAAATTGAATTTTCTACTCTACATAGCCAGAAGCATCAGTAAGATCTTATTGTATAATAGTGAATAAGCAAGGTGATCCTCACTTATAGAGCAATATTGGCTTTTACCTCACATGATACTTATCAATATCTCTCTTAACATTAATAATGTGCTAAAGTGTATTATCTAATAGAGCCAGTAGTTGTCCTGTAAATTTTAAGTAAGATTTCTAAAAACAGTGCAGTCTGTTTTGTTGTAATTTCATTTGGAGAAAGCTTAAAACATTGAGAATAGATGAGTAAGTAAAGTTGGATTTTTCCAATTGGGTGATACTTGAATCTCTGGAGCAGAAATCTGGAATTCGTTAGTTGGTTGTTATGACTCAGAATCCTCTTAGCACATTTCTTTGCAGCCATGCCATAAACCCTGGTATTCCAGTAGCAATTGTGAGGCAGCTAGTCTGCAAGTAATGCAATAAAAACCCAGAGAGAGATCATATTCCAGAATTTAGCCTTGGATAAGGCTCAACATGTTTTCCTGCTATAAAATCAGACACTTAAAAAAATTAATTCTGCTAGTATGAAAGGAAAAAAGCCCTGAAAGAGCAGTAAATGGGAGCAGAACCAAAAAATTAGACTTAAATGCTGAGTCTCTCTTTTGGACAGTAATTGCAGTGACAGTTACTTAAAAAGTACAGGCAAGGTTCCTGGGGCTGGATTAAAAAAAAAAAAAAAAACTACCTGTCACTGTTAGTATAGCATAAACAGACATACAGATGGTTAATTTTTATTTATATATATTATTGATTGAGTTTAAATGCTTTTTAGCTTATATATGTAAAAATTATTTGAATTATGGTGACTGTTAGGCTAATTAAGTTTTCAAAAGACTGATTTGGGAAGAGGTTGTTAATATCTTAGAAAACAGGATCAGATTTCAGGCCAATCAAACAAGCATGTAGAAAACCCACTATGTGCAAGGGCCTGTACCAGTGTCCTAAAGGATCTAAAAGCAGTGTAAGATTTGTATCTTTTATCCAAATATCAAAGTCTACCTGGGGGAACTTATATAAATCCACGTGCCAACAATGTCTGGTTGAATTCTATTTTGCTAGTTTGTTTTTGGATTGGTCAGGGACACCTCATCTGAGTTGTTACTGCTGTTTTGGCCCACTTGTGACCTCAAGTTAACTACTTTGACCTCTTGGGATGTACTGACAGTAGTTGGTCCAAGCCTTGATCATCAGCTTGTGTACTTAATTTGGGGTATAGGAAGCGCTGGTTAGATCACTGAAGCATGAAGCTCAGTTCTTAACCCACGCTATGCTATCTTAAGAGCCAGTCCAGGTCAGTGATTCTGTCTTTAGTCCCTAAGCTCTGTACAACATGCACAGGGTCAGGTGGAGAGGACTGAGAGACATTGGCCCTGAGGGGCTTCATGGACAAGTCAGGCAAGTGCTTCTAGGTTGGTCCCAACCACCTTCTCTAAGGTACTTTGATCAGAAGCCATTAGGGATTTGGACTGGAGCCTAATCACAAAAATGATGAAGTCAAAATATCTCTGCCTCATGCTAACAGTTTCATCCTAGCAGAGCACCAGTTATCACGAATATCATTTTGTGGAGAGTGTCTCAAGGGAGAAAGTAATGGATAGTTCATTTCAAGGATCCTGCCCTTGGTCATGGGGGTGCTCTTGGAGTCCTCTGTTTTTTTTTCCTGAGGCTGGTTATCCCATCTGGTCCAGTATTCCTAGGAATGTCAGCCTGGAAGATAGGCCCTTTTTTTCATGGGCATCGTGGAAAATCAGAAAACACATACAAGCAAAAACAAGAATTACTGTTGTTAGTATCTTAGTGTATATTATTCTGCATGTTTCCTAAGCATATCTATGTACACATGTATTTTTTTAACCAAAATGAAATCATCATATTCTTTTGTACCCTGCTTTTTAAAGTTAATATTTCATTTCAGTCAATTTTCATCTCATTTAACATTACCATATTCAGATTTCTTCAGTTATCCCAAATATCCTTTTCGACTGGTTTATTCAAACTAATATGCAATCTGGTACTGCACATTGCATCTGATTATTTTTCTTAAAGTCTCTTTTAATCTAGCACAGTCTCCATCTTTTTCTTTTTTATATAGTAATAACACTTATTGAGAACTTGAGCCCGTTTGTTCTGCTGCATAACTTTTGGATGAACTGATTGCTTCCTTGTGATGTTGTTTGTTCATGTATCTCCTATATTTCTTGTAAACTGGAAATCATATCAAATGGCATGATGGATCCAAGTAAAGTATTTTTGACTTGAATGCCGAACAGGCTATGTTCTCTACTTCATACTGAATCACATCAGGAGACATATCTGGTTGGCCCACTGTTAATGATGCTAACAGTAGTCATTAAATTAAAGTAATGGGAGTTGATAACATTTATCGTGTAGTTAGGTTCTCCCTGCAACTAAAAGTAATCTATGTAGTGTTGCTTTGGCACTTTTCTAATTCCCATTAGCCATTTACCTAATGATTTTTACCCAGTTAATAATTCTTGCCTGAATCAATAATTTTATAGGGTTTTGCAAAATGATGTTTCCTAATTCTGATTTTTTTCTACATGCATTAGCTGGCATTCTTCTGTAAAGTAGAACTAGGTAGAACCAGGGCTATTTGGTTACCCTGAAAGGTAGGAAAAATGAATGATTTTTTTGGTTTTCAAAGTAATAAGCTGCTTTAACCAACACTTCAAGAAGCGATAGTTGAAGTTTTACTTCTTTTTTTTATTACTGTGAGGGACTCAGGGATTTTCGTTGATATGTGTTTCAGTGAGCTATTTTTTTTTTAATAGACTTTACATTTTAGAGTGGGTTTAGGTTCACAGCAAAATTGAAGGTATAAAGATTTCCCATGTACTCCGTGCTCCACACAGGTATAGCCTCCCCTGTTGTTAGTGTCCCCCAGTGGCGTGGTACATTTGTTATAATTGATGAACCTATATTGCCACATCATTATTACTCACAGTCCATAGTGTAAATTAGGATTTACTCTTGGTGTTGCACATCCTATGGGTCTGGACAAATGTGTAATGGCATTTATCCACCATTATAGTGTCATAAAGAGTAGTTTCACTGCCCTAAAAATCCTCAATGCTTTACCTATTCATTCCTCCCTCTCCGCTTCCACCTGGTTATTCCTGATCTTTTTTACTGTTTTATGGTTTTGTTTTTGTTTTATGCTTAAATTGTTAAAACTTTGACCATTGAGAGCCCCTTCTTTTGGTCTTTTAGAATAGATCTCACAAAGCTTGTGGTGTTAGGTTAGCACTGTTGCCTTCCCAATTGTCCAGTTTTGTAGTTCAAAACCTTCACTCTTACAAACCCTTGAATCTTTGTTCCTGAAGTGACAGGGAGCTATTGAGTCTAGGCAATGCTTAAGAGGAACCTACTTCATATTTCTAGATTGACACTTTATTATTAGAACGCAGACCCCCATCTCATATGTGTACATTGAGGAATAATTTTGACAGTGCTCAAAATGCCATACTTTTATGACAACTTAAAGAGCTCAGTGCCTTTAAAGATATGTGCACACTTTATGAAGTCTCTGTAATTTGGTTTCATAATTTAATGCCTCTTGTTTTTCTGTACCAAGATTTTAAGGAATATGCATGTTTCAACAATGTTTTTCTGCAGAAATTTATTTACATATCTTATAATATGTAAGAAGATTGTATGTTCTGCAAACTCAATACAACTTTTTTTTTTTTAAACAAAGCAATGTGCAGAAAAGTC
Source organism: Indri indri (assembly GCA_004363605.1). Taxonomy (NCBI): domain Eukaryota; kingdom Metazoa; phylum Chordata; class Mammalia; order Primates; family Indriidae; genus Indri; species Indri indri. Next base: position 13,365 of record RJWJ010008053.1, on the reverse strand, counting down.
TCAGTTACTTTTCAGTTATTCTTGATAGAACATTTTGAAAAGCATGCTGCATGTCAGCAAAGGGGATTGTGAGTTCTGGATGAGCCTAGCATTAAGAGAGGCCTTATTACTGCATACAAAGAACTATTACAGATTGAATATCCCTTATCCAAAATGCTTGGGACCAGTGTTTTGGATTTTGGATTTTTTTGGGATTTTGAAATATTTGCATATATATAATGAGATACCTTGGGGATGAGACCCAAGTCTAAACATGAAATTCATTTGTATTTTGTATAAATCTTATACGCTTAGCCTGAAGGCAATTTTATACAATGGTTTTAATAATTTTGTGCATGAAACATGGGACTGAAAAATTTCCCTGAGGCCAGTTTAGAAAAGGATTTCAAGAAGGAGAGCAAGATCAACTGGATCAAATGCCGCCAGTAGATCAAGAAAGGTGAGGATTCAGCATTGACCATTGGGTTTTGCAATATAGTAGTCTTTGTGAATATGACAAATAGTGTCTCTACTTTACATTGCTGCCTTGCCTTTATGGACCAAAAACCCTATCTGATATTCTTGGCAATTACTCTGAAACATCTGTGCCTCCTCATCACTTTCATCCTTGACCTTTTTGTGTTCCTTTTTGTCTCTATACCCTGATTTTTTAATCCCCCCTGCTGCTCTCTTCCTGGGATTTCACGCCTTTTCTTACTCTTTCCAAGATGTTGCATGACTGTTTTCTTGTAGTGCTTTTGGTCTAGTTTGTTCCTCTGGTCCCAGCATCTTCTGTTATCTGAAATAGGGGTTTCAACCTTTTTTTGTGTGCATGTCTTGAACTCTTTGAGCAATCAGGTGAAACCCATAGGCCCCATTCGAGGAGAATATTCTTAATTGCACAAAATAAAATACATGAAATTACAAAGCAGGTGAATTATATTGTAATACAGTTATAAAAATATCAAAACTGTGATATAATACTATATTTGCTTCTTTATTAATACATTAAATAACACATTCTAGCTGTAGACCTAATAGCTATTATAAATTCAAAGTAGTGGTAAGTGTAAATGATACTTCAGTATATCTGTAATGACTGTGTTATATGACAATATATGTGATTTTTATTAGTGACAAAGTCACGGGTACTGTTAATACTAATGTGGCTCAAAAATATAACTTCCTACTAGGTATTTGTTGTGCTTCCAGTCCATATACAATTTATCAGTTTGGTAATTTCTCTCATAAGTAGTGTCGCCAAATAACATGGTTGGCATGCTCTCTTAATCAGGTTAACAGGGGTTAACCAAAGTCAAAGCTCATATATAAGCAGGGGTTTTGTTAACCTTTGGTCCACGGTCATGCGTGCTTTTTATTTATGATATTACATTTAGTATCTTCTTTTCAGAAGGTTTTTCTTACTCCAAGATTATTTTAAAAATTCCTACATTTTCTTCTAAAACTGGTTTCATTTTTTAATTTTATTTTTATTTAAAAAATTTGTTTTTTGTAGAGATGGGGTCTTACTATGTTACCCAGGCTAGTCTTGAACTCCTGGCCTCCCAAAGTGCTAGGATTGTAGGCATGAGCCACAACGCCCAGCCTTGGTTTCAATTTTTACATTACATAGATCTTTGAGCCATCATTTTGTATATGATGTGAGGTAGATACTAAAACTTTTTAAAAATGGGTAATCAGTTCTAATCATTTACTGAATAATAGTTTTCTTGTTTAGAAATGTCACTATTATAGAGTGGTTGTTATTAGGATGTAGACCTTCAATTTAACAGAGGGTTTGGTATATGAACATTGTATATACCATTTAAATGTTTTTCAAGTAATAAAAACATTTAAAATCTTATGTGATTATAGGTTAGATTGTGTTTCATATGTGCTAAGAATTTATAGGATCAATGTTTTTTCTCAAAGTATGCGTAGTCTGAAAAGGAGTATAATTTTTTTCTTCATAAATAGGAGTTTGCCTTATTGAAGGCTGTGTGTTTATGTGGGTGGTCTTACTTCAAAAGCAGACCACAGTCTAGTAGAAAGTGGTGAATTTTAGGGGTTTAAATAATGAGGTTCTAGTTTCAGACCTTCCACTTCACTGACTGCTACTTTGTGTGAGTCAGGCTTTCTGTGTTTTGTTCTATTAAAATGCATGAATAATAATCCCTACCCTTCCTTACTTACAAGTATTGTTGAGGATTAGATGGGATAATGGATGTAAAAGCACTTTTAATTAGTAAAGCAGCTTAAATATAAGGAATGACTACATCTTAACTTTTCCTCCCTTTTTCTTGTAGGTAGCGTTGGTGCTTCTTTTCAGTGCCAGTCCATTCATCACGACCACATTTGTCATGATGACAGTGACAAGGTGAGGTCCGTGTTGATGTCTACCATGGTGAAAATGCATGCTGCCCTTATATGGTTAGATTCAGTTGCATAACTCTGGATCTAGGGCTAGAGAGTGTGACTTGAGGAGCCACAATGCAGAGGACCTTGCTGGTTTGTATGTCAGATTGTTAGACTACTCCAGAAAACCTGAGTATAATTCCTCAGCCTCAGGTGGGCTGTACTCTTGATCAGCCCTCCATTTTCCTACCCTGCTCTCTGTCCCTGTGTGTCCTCTTCTCCTGCACAGCTTGATGGATTACCTTAATATATGAGCATGTGTTCCAGAAACTGCTAGCTTTCTCAGCAACTCATGTTTGTCTCCAATAGGAAATATCTTGGACAATTTGGTTCAGTTGTGGAGTTGATTAATTGTATTAAGTTATGTTTTCTTACACTTAACCTTTAAACATTTTTTGGCTTTGTTTACAAAGCCCAATTTAAATGTTGGGATTGAGAATTTAATCTGTCTGATTATACAAAAGAAGGCTGCTTTTGTCCTGATTTTTTTTACTTTTAATTAGGTTTAAACTATTGGTGGTTATTTAATTGTGCGTTGTTTTTTGTGTTTTTTTGCTTCTGTTCTTTTTATCTCTAAAGAAACCTGGTCTTTGGGGGCTTTCCAATATGCATCAGTACCCTTGATGGCCCAGCCCTTGCAGTGATAACTCTGTGGGCTGGGTGTTTGGAACATCTGGCTGCTGATGGGCTTAAATTTAGTCTTTCCTACCATCAGTTTGCAGTGGCTTTCCTCCCATTTCCTGTGTCTTATATGCAGGAATGTATCACTCCCTTGGTAGTTTCCAGAGCAGACCAATCCAGGCAATCTTTTTCTCTGTTGTTTTGATTAAGATCCTCCTCCCTCATCCTGTTGGAGCTCTATCAAGAAGTTGGTTGATCATTGGGATTTTCCAAATGACTTTCTTTGTTCTGTTTGTTGGTCTCTGTCTTTCTGAGCATTGCTCAGACTGATTTCACTTTGTTTACAGAGAGAGTAGTATGCTCATAGCATTCCAGAGTCTCTTTTATATTATTACAGTAATTGAGAGACATGGGTTTCACTTTTAATGGCTTTCAGAGGCAAGCCACTGAAAGAAACTTCTAGAATATGTAGTTGGCTACATGAAATTTAGTATACCACAGGCTTTAGAAATGAACATTTGAAAATAAGAGTAATGATAAAGAGAAAAAGGAAAAATCACTTTAGGTCAGTATGTAAATGATTGTGCTTCATACTTAAGATGTTTTTGGGTTAAATTTTCTTTCCTCTGCTAAGTATAATATGCATTTGTTCACTTATGGTGTAGAAGCAGCCAAACTATACTCTGTGCTGTCTCCAGGCCTTAGAGTCTGGAGATGAGATTTCTTCCACTTCTGCCAGGTACTTCCTGTCTCCCTTAAAATGGTTTTCTTCCTAATTTTGCATTCTTTGTATGACTGATTTTGTGCTTTTGGAAATGAGCTTTTTCCAGAAATATGTGGGGAGAAGAAGGGGAGAGAAGTTTAAGTGATGTTGTTTCTTGATCAACAGATCAAAGAACTTTCTGAAACTACTCCCCTTTCTTGCCTGCCTACCCTGTATATATAGTATGATTATTTCTTAGAGGGAAATGAAGAGAATGAAGTGGACCATGTATTTGTAATTTATTCAACTCACTTAGTCAGCAAATAATATTTATTGATTGAGGCTGTGTATCTAGGCACTTAGGGAATATATCAGCATACAAAACAGATAAAGATCCCTGTTTTTTAATGACTTCACAGGCAAACCGTAGGAAGCAGACAATAAAAAAAAAACATAATAAATCAATTATATAGTATGTCACAATAAGTGCAATGGATAAAAAAGGGAGAGCATGATAAGTGAGATGAGGGTCACCAAGAGTTGGATAGTACAGATTATAGCTTTAAACAGGATTATCAGGCATCATTCTGGGGAGGAAAGTGGTGGATAGCATGTGTATAAATCAGACCTCTATGTTTGCTCTTGACTTCTTTCTTTCTACAACAAATGGGTATTCGTTTTGCAAAACCAAAAATGAACCTGCTGATATCTACACAATCCCTTCCCCCTTTCTCCCTTACTTTCTCTCTCTACACCCCCTCACCCCCCTCCCTCTCCCCCCATCTCCTTCCCCCTCACAGTCTCACTCAGAGAATTAAAGGGATTGCAGAACACATAAAAGCCACCCCTCTTTTTAAAAAATAAACTTGGAAACTGTGACCATAGTGGGAGAAATGACTCATTCAGAAGTCACCCTACAGAGCCAGGGATAGACTGGATCTTTTATCCCCAGTGCAAGGCATATAAAATATTTGCTTGGCTGTTCTGAGCACATTGTCAAAAGCACATGTTGATGTTTTCCTTATTATAGCACATGTTGATGTTTTCCTTATTATTCTTACTTCCCTTTCGGGCATGGTCCATTTCTCAGATTGGGGAACAAAAGATGATTTTTCTTAAAAAGTTTTCTCACTTTTAACTAATTCATATGTGACTGGGGATGGAACCAGGGGTGAGGCAAAGAGAAAGGGCCAGTCCATTTCTTGGACTTCCCCTCTACAGCCTCAGAAGTGGCGGCAAATCCCAAATTTTTGGCTTGACCTTTTTGGCAACTCAAGTTTCTCTGATGATGTACATTGGCTTATGGACTAGAGTGCTGGAAAGGGCTGATTCCAGCTGTGAGGCTAATTATTGTGAGTTGTAGGCTCTCATATTATTAATTTATGTTGGGCATAGCAATTCACACAAGCCCTCCAGCGTTAAAGAGCCATATTTTACAATTTCCAGGTAGCAAACATTTATTTATTATTTGAGTACCTGTTATATGCAAAGCACTGTTCTAGGTATTGGGGATAATACATTTAACAAAACAGACAAATCTTTGCTCTTATGGAGCTTTCTTCCTTTGAGTGGGGAGAGGCAAGACAATAATTTAAAGATACTTTTAATTGGTCACTTGTATTAAGAAGAATAATAAGGCGGGGAAGGGGGAGGTATAGGAGTACTGGGCAAAGGTTATGTTCTAAACTACGGTAGTCACACCCTTTGAAGTAGGGACTGTTTTATTCCCATTTTGTAGGTGAGGAATCTGAGACGCAGATTAAATAATTTGCCCAAGATCACACAGTTAAGAAATAGTACAACTGGAATTCAAACCCATCTGCCTCACTGAAGTCTATACTCTACTGTCTGAAGAAAGCCTTCCTATTTTAACTTCACCCAGTCAACTATGACATGCTCAGAGAAATGTATCTGCAAGTGGAGAAGGCCCTGGAGAGTCACAGTTGGCGTTGGCAGGCAGTGTGCCTGCAGTTTTCTCTTGCCTAGGTCCTGTTGGCCTCCATTCTGACTCATGACTCTTTGTAACTCCAGGCTCCTCTGCCATGTTACCTCTGCCCTGTTTCATGCTCAGAATTCTGTGCTGCTTTATAAGAAACTTCATGTGGTGTGGCTATGTTGCACTATTCAAAGGTGATGGTCATGTAAAAGTACTTTAAAAGTACAAAGTATAACACACAAAAAAGGGGATTGTGATAGCATCTTTGTTTGACCTAGATATTGAAACCAGCCTAACTCAGCTAGTGTCAATTTGAGAATAAAGAGTTACATTTTGGCCAGGCATGGAATCCTAGCACTTTGGGAGGATGAGGCAGGAGGATTGCTTGAGGCCAGGAGTTTGACACCAGTCTGAGCAAGAGGGAAACCCTGTCTTTACAAAAAAAATAGAAAAATTAGCCAGGTGTGGTGGAGTGTGCCTGTAGTCCCAGCTACTTGGGCAGGAGGATCACTTGAGCCCAGGAGTTTGAGGTTACAGTGAGCTGTGATGATGCCACTGCACTCTACCTCAAGAGACAGAGGAAGACTCGGTCTCAAAAAAAAAAAAAAAAAATCACATTTTCACATTGAGAACAAGCTTGACATGGGGGAATAGGATGAGATAAAATATTGAACAATTTGATAATTCCCTCAGTTAAGGTGAATTAATTTGTAGCCTCAGTGGTATACTTTTCTAGCGTGTCCTGATACATTGCCAGGAAGGCTGGCAATTTGAGAGAGGAAAATGGGAAAATTCTTTCTTAACTGCTTGTGTGTGGGTGGTGATTCAGAGCAGGAGTCTTTTCTTCACAAAACTTCCTGTGCCAGGCTTGGTCCGTTTGTCACAGAAGAAGGTACCAAGGCAGTTTATGTATAAGCAAGCCCATGCAGACTGCCTTCAGAGAAGGTGAGAAATGTACTATAGGTTGAGTATCCCTTGTCTGAAATGCTTGGGAGCTGAAAATCCAAAATGCTCCAATGAGCATTTCCTTTGAGCATCATGTCAGCACTCAAAAAGTTTCAGGTATCAGAGTATCTGGGATTTTGGATTTTCAGATTTGAGATGTTCAGCAAGCATTGGTTTTTCTTCCTTGACCATGTACCTCCTTTTTTTTCCTTTTTTTTTTTTTTGAGACAAGAGTCTCGCTGTGTTGCCCAGGCTAGAGTGAGTGCCGTGGCGTATGTACCTCCTTTTATTTTGATCTTTTTAATTTTTTTAGTTTTTTTTTTAAAGAATTACATATTCATTGTAAAAAGAAACGAAGCACTCCCTTCAATTCCTCTCCCCAGAAATAACAATTGGAATTTCAATATTAACATGAATTTTTTAGTTACCATATCTCTATGAAATATTTCTCATCTTTGCAAACAGTATTTTGCAAACAGGATATATATATATATATATGTAAAAAACACATGTACTCAGAAACATAAATATACAAATACATTTGACTTTAAATTCTCTAAAGTGGGTAATTTAAGTCTTGTAGATGTGAGACCATGCTGAATTTCAATAAGGAAGTATGCTTCAATCAAATACCTAATTTTCCTCTGAAGTGTCCTCAGGAAGCAGCATGGAAAGAGTATGTGCTTTGGATTAGGGTTCTAATCTCAGCTCTACCACTTACTGCAGTAGGTGACTGTAGGCAAGTTCTCCAAGCCTCATTTTCTCATCTGTAAAATAGGAATAATAGTCATATTCTATCATGTTTGTAAATGATTAGCAATAGTAATACAGCTAACATTATTAAAGTCTTTACTGTGTTCCAGGTACTTGTCTAAGTGTTCTACACTAAATCCTTCATCTACCCACTTATGAAGTGAGTTCTTTTATTGTCCACATTGAAGATGAAGAAGAAGCAGATAGAGCAATTGAATAATTTGCCCAGGGTTACATTCTGGCAAGTGGTACTGCTGAAATTTGAACTCGGGCAGTCTGACTCCATAGTCTGCTCTTGCGGTATACAAGTGTCATGATGGGGCTTGGCCCATGGATAGTGCTTAATAAATGTAGTTGTTATTAATGCTTAAATTTTATATTCAAAACATAAAAATTAGGGAGTTCATTGAAAAATAAACTGACAACTCAGTTAACAGAATTTTTAGATTCACACATCCCATCTTAGCTAACTAGTTATTTTTGATTTTTCGTTTTTTCTTACATATTTTGAATGAGTTCTTTTACTATGCTTGAGTTTCTGTCTTTCAGGTTATGTCACTCTTATTTTTAAAAACTGTACATGTTTAACATGATAGGAATCAATGTGTAGACAAATGTGATGTCTAATGTAATGTTTGGGGCCTTTTGGCAGAAGCCAGAGGTCTTTTTTGGTCCTGATAATTCTCTTTTGCCTTTAGAGTCTGGGGTAGTAGGGACTGTTGGGTCAGAATAGGGATAATAGATTTACGGTATATGGTGCTCTATTTCTGCCTCTCAATCCCCCTGGCAGATATCACTAATTGGTCCCTACATTCTTTCCTGCCAATTGATACAACCTTAGAACCCTTCTTAACATGGCTTTCAAGGTAGTCATGACCAATAGATTGGGTTGGTATGTTAGAAAACCTATTTGTTATTTTTGGATTAAATGGTGTCTAAAGTTAACTCCAGATCGACCACTCTACAATACTAAATAGAGGGGATAATAAACTCCCCTCACTCTGCTGCCCAGGCTAGAGTGCAGTGGTGTCATCATAGCTCACTGTAGACTCCAGCTCCTGGGCTCAAGCGATCCTCCTTGCTCAGCCTCTCCAGCAGCTGGGACTACAGGTGTGCACTACCATGCCTGGCTAATTTTTTTTTTTTGTAGAGACAAGGTCTCACTATGTTGCCCAGGCTGTCTTGAACTCCTGGGCTCAAGTGATCCTCCTGCCTCAGCCTGCCAAAGTACTAGGATTACAAGGCATGAGCCACCGCATCTGGCCAATAAACTTTTGGTGGTAGACTCTGAGGCCTCTAATAGTCCAAAAGAGTATTGGTAGAAGAACAACAAAAAGTTAAACACACAGAAAATTGTTTTACAGGCAGTTTCTCAGGAACATGTATGTGTATCAAAGTTCCCTCATTGTATTTTGGTAAGAAGAAAGGTACTCTAGTTTAAGATAGGAACTAGATTTTTAAAAATTCAGCAGTGTTTATCTATTTAAAAAGTGATGGGAGTAGGGCTAATCCATAGAATTGTTTTATTCTTGATAGTTTTAGAAAAATAGTTAAAATATTAAAAAATTAAAGTTCACTGCTAGTAGAATACAACTAGGATATGTAATTTTAAGTCAAGAGGAAAATGAAGAGGAACAGAAAACTTGATCTGTTAATGAAATACAATAAAGGTTTTGGAAATCTTTAGAAAATGAATAAAGGTAAACAAAGTAAACTAATGTGACAAAGTTAATCACTTATAATGTGAATGTGTCAAGTTTGCCTATTAAATAGTAGACTAGGTTTAAAAGCAAAATTTTAGCGATATGCTTTACATAGGGACATAACTAAAATAAAATGACACAGAAAAATGAAAAGATAGGCAAAGATAATATATCTAGCATACACAAAAAAGAAGAAAGCAGGAGTGACATTTTTTTTATTAAGAGACAAGATCTCTGTCACTTAGGCTAGAGTACAGTGGCCTGATCATAGCTCGCTATAGCCTCAAACCCCTGGGCTCAAACCATCCTCTTGCCTCAGTCTCCCGAGTAGCTAGGACTATAGGCATGCATCACCATGCCCTGCTAATTTTTAAATTTCTTGTAGAGAGGGGGTTTTACTATGTTGCCCAGGCTGGTGTTGAACTTCTGACCTCAAACAATCCTCTTGCCTTGGCCTCCCAAAGTGCTCAGATTACAGGTGTGAGTGCCTGTGCCCTGCCAGGAGCGACTTTGTTTTAACAGAATTCAAAGCAGAGGTTATCCATCTGGACAAAAGAGTCAAAAGGCATAAAGTACAGTGAATAGAATAGTCACCAACCATCATACCCCAAGTATTTAAGCCAAAAATCACTAGAAGTACTGGAAGAAATTGACAAAATCACAACTCTAGAGGTAAACAGATGCTGTGGAAATAGGAATACCATTTAAGAGGTTAGTGTGTTGACAGGAGGTGTATTGGTTTTCTGTTGCTATATATCAAATTACCACAAATGTAGCTGCTTACAACACACATTTATTATCTCACGGTTTCCATGGGTCAGGAGTCTAGGCATGGCTGAACTAAGTCCTCTGCTCAGGGTCTCACAAGGCTACAATCAAGGTGTTGGCTGGGCCATACTCTTATCTGGAGTCTCAACTAAGGAAGAATCTGCTTTCTCCAATCTCATTCAGGTTGTTGGCAGAATTCATTTCTTCTTGGCTGTGTGACTGAGGATCCCAGCTTCTTACTGGTCTCCAGCCAACCACAGGTCCTAGGGGCTGCCCACAGTTACCTGTCATGTGATCTTCTCCATAGGCAATTCACAACATGGCTGTTTGCTTCTTCTGGACCAGTAAGAGAATCTTTCCAGTCATCTGAGTAGAGTCTTGTATGATGAAACATAATCACAGGGATGATATCCCATCACCTTTGCCATAATTCTTTTGGTTAGAAGCAAGGCACAGGTTTCACCTGCACTTAGTGGGAGGGGATTACCCAAAGGCATGACTTGGACCTGAGGGTGTGTTCATCACAGTAGAGGAAAAAATGAGGATAAAGAGAATTTGAATAACATAATTAGCAAGCTGACTTAATAGTTTCTGTAACATCAGAGAACATGCTTTAAATTTTTTAATAACAGCTTTATTGAGATATAATTCATATCTCATAAAATTCACCTCTTCAATGTATGTATCAGTGGTTTTTAGTATATTCAAAGAATTATAAAACTGTCCCCACCAGCTAATTTTAGAACATTTTTATCATTCCCCTAAAAACCCCTACCTAATAGCAGTCACTTCCCACTATTTCTTGCCCCCAGCTCCTGGCAACCACTGATCTTTCTGTCTTTGGATTTGCCTATTCTGCACATTTCATATAAAGGGAATCATATAATATGTAGTGTTTTGTGTCTGGCTTCTCTCACTTAGCATGATCATTTCAAGGTTCATGTCATGTCATGAATCAGTACTTTATTCCTTTTTATGAGTGAATAATATTCCATTGTATGGATAAAACACGTTTTGTTTATCCATTTACCAGTTGATGGACATTTGGATTGTTTATATTTTTTAGTTATTACAATTATGTGTTTTAGATTATAGCCATACTAGTGAATGTGAAGAGGCGTCTCATATTAATAGTTTTAATCTATTGACTAATGATGCTGAACATCTTTTTATATGCTTATTTGCCATTTCTAAATCTTCTTTGAAGTAACCTAATTTTTATATGTGGTCTTTGAATATGGATTTCACCGCATAAGTGTGTGAAAAGTCAGTTAAAAACTTCTTTTATTGTTCTGCCCCTTGTACTTAAAAACAAAAAAATGAAAATCTCCCCATGCCCCAGTTACATACTTACCTCCATTATGGGAATTGGGAAAATACACAGAAGTAGACCACATCATAAGTAGTCTAACCTCCTTAAATAGATATCTATTGTTTCCTTTTCCCTTTCCCTTTTTCCTTTTCCCTTTCTCTTCTTTCTTTCTTTGTTGATACAGGGTCTCACTCTGTTGCCCCACTAGAGTGCAGTGGCATCATCATAGCTCACTGCAACCTCAAACTCCTGATCTCAAGTGATCCTCCTGCCTCTGCTTCTCAAAGTGCTGGAATTACAGGTGTGAGCCATTGTGCCCGGCCTATAACTATTCTTAACATAGCATTTTCCCTCAGTTTTCTCTGCGTTCTCTGCATGGTTGAAATCAAACTTAATTTTTCTCATTTTCTAATGTTATGTAACAAATTATCCTGAAACTCAGTGATGCAAAGCAACAGTGCTTTCAGTATCTTTCATGGTTCCTGGGTTTCCTGTGTTCAGGTAGGTGCCTGTCGCTTGCAGTCTGTCATGCAGTTGCTGTCAGATGGTAGCTGACACTAGAGTCAGCTTCCTCACTCACATCTGATGGTTGGTGTTGGCTATCAGCTGGGACTTCAGCAGGGGCTCTCAGCCCAAGCACCTATGTGTAGCCTTGGGCTTCCTCACAGCATGGCAGCTTGATTCTAAGAGTGAGTGTCTCAAGAGGACCAGGCAGATGCTGTGTACAGCCTTTTGTGACCTAGCTTCAAAAGTCACAAAGCGTCGCTTCTAACATAGTCACAAGCCTGCAAAAATTTAGGAGAAGGAATATCAATTGGACCACTGCAGAGGAATGTCAACATAATGTTATAAGAATAGAATGTAGGGTGTGAGAACTTGTTATGACCACCTTGGAAAATACAGTTTGCACACTAAATATACGTGAAACTTCAGTTAAAGTGGCTGTATAATGTTCCATCATAAGGATACACGGCAATTTATTTAACCAGTCTTTAATTGTGGAGCTTCAGGTCATGTTAAAAAAAACTGTTATGCATTTATTCATTCATCAAATATTTACTGTGTGCCCCAGGTATTTAATGAGTCACCAGGATACAGTAGAGAAGGTCCTTATTCTTTGGGTGGAAGGGACAGGAAATATTTTTTGTGGAAAGGAAAGGAAATAAACTGAATATGTAAACCAATAAATAATCAGAGACTCATAAGTGCTGTGCAAGTAATTGGGCAGTTAGCTGCTCTAGATTGGGTGTTGAGGATTACCTTTAAGAAGGCGACACTTAGGCTAAGATATGAATGGTAAGAAGGAACATGTGTAAAAATCAAGGCCATGGGGAGAACATTCCAGGGAGAGGATATAGCTAGTGCCAATACCCTGAGGCTGGAAATATTGGGGAGACAGAAAGAAGTCTAATATGCACAAGCAAGGTGGATGAAGGTAGGAATGGTATGAGATGAAGTTAGAGAAGTAGGCATGGGCCAGATCATGTTGATCTTTGTAAACCAGGGAAAGAAATTTAGATTTTATTCTGCTTGTTACAGGAAGCAATTGGAGGATCTTAAGCAAAGGAGTGGCACCATCTGATTTATGTTTTTCAAAGATCACTTTTGCTGCTGTGATGAGATTATTTTTAAAAATTGAAAATACACATAACAAAGTTTATCATCTTAAACATCAGTAGTGTATAATACATTCACATTGTTACGCAATCTCCAGAGCTCTTTTCGTCTTGCAAAACTATACTCATTAAAGGACTCCTCATTGCACCCCCAGCTGCTGGCAGCTATTTCTACTTTCTTTCTCTATGAATTTGATGACTATAGGTACCTCGTACAAGTAGAGTAAACACTATTCATCTTTTTGTAACTGGTTTATTTCACTTAGCATGATGACTTCAGGGGTCATCCATATTGTAGCATATGTCAGAACTTCCTTCCTTTTTAAGGCTGAATTCCATTATTCCATTAAACAAATTGCATTGTTTAATATACCACGTTTTGTTTACCCATTCATCCATAGATGGACACTTGGGTTGCTTCTACCTTTTGAATATTGCAAATAATGCTGCTATGAACATGGGTATACAAATATCTCTTCAAGACCCTGCTTTCAGTTCTTTTGGGTATATACCCAGAAGTGGAATTGTTGGATTATATGATAATTCTATTTTTAATTTTTTGAGAAATTGCCATACTGTTTTCTATAGCAGCTACACCATTTTACAGTACCACC
>RJWJ010008052.1:14111-55025 GCA_004363605.1 Indri indri | reverse complement strand
AAGAAACAATGGTGATATAGCACCTCTTGTATACTCCTGGATAGGGTTGGAACGCATTCTACTAAGCGAAGTATCCCAAGAATGGAAAAACAAGCACCACATGTACTCACCATCAAATTGGTAGTAACTGAACAACACATAAGTGTACATATAAGAATAACATCTATTGGATGTCGGGGAGGGAGGGAGGGGGAAGGGGGAGAGGCGAGGGGGAGGAGGGGACGGATATATGCATACACAAAGGGTGCAATGCACACCCTCCGAGAGATGGACACGCTTGGGACTGGGACTTGGGGGGAAGGGGGGGCAAGGGCATCATATGTAACCTAAACACCTGTACCCCTATAAACAACAAACAATAAAAAAAATAATAAAAAAAATAAAATAAAACAAAACAAAACAAAACAAAAAAACACTGCTTAGTCATTTTCTAAGCCCCTTCGTTTCTTAACAGAGGACCCCCGTGCCTCACTGGGAAGAGGATGGCAGTGCTTATGTGACTTGGTTCTCCCTTTTGGTGTAATGAATTGTGGGGGTCCTGGGATTTTTATTTTCCTTCACAAGGCTTAGGTGCTTTGTTATTAGTTTCTGGCTTGTTAGTGTGGGGGTAAGGGGAAACTTCCCCTTTCCCCCCAAAGTTCGCTAAAAGATCAACTCACAATTAAGGCAGATTGATAAAAGAAAGAAGTTTATTCACTGTGTGCATGGAGAGAATCACAGAGTGATGACCCATATCCCAATGAGGTGCAGAAACTTTTATACCCTTTTGGGGGGAGATGAAGAATATAGGTAATTCTGTTCAGGGGCAATAAATAGTTGTTAGGGAGAATGAATGGATGGGGGAAACAGCTTGACTTATAAATTAACCTGAGAGACAGGTACTATGTTTAAAATGATTTGGGCCAGATCTGGTTGCATTCTTGATCTTCTTTCTTATAATACATTGTGATAACAGGAAGAGGAAGGGAAGTCAATTGTTCTTTTGATGGGTCCATCTGGTTATGCAGACAGAGGGGAAGCCCCTTCGAAGGGCCTGTTGATCTCTCAGGGTCTTTAATTCAAAATACTCTTTATACCAAGGAGTTATAGTTGAGGTGAAATTTCCTGGGCTTCCTTGAAAGGGCCCTAAAGGGCTAGTCTAGAAAACATTTTTTCCTATTTTTCTGAATTGAGAAGAGGAAAGCTAATTGTTGTTTTAATTTGCATGAAAACCTAGATTTCTGGTGAATAACAATGCATGAGGGTGAACTGATAAAGGCAGACCTGAGATACATATACATGTATGTTGCAGCAAAGATGACTGGGAACACACTGAATAGGACACAGAGATTTGGCAGAAAGGGGTTTTACCTCACGCCAGTCAGCAAGACTGAGAGGGGAATTTGCTCTCCCCAAATTCTGAGCACCAGACAAAGAGCATTGCAGTCTTTTATACACTCTGCTTAAGGAGGAGGGGCATGGCTACAACAGGGTTAACTTTAGTGAGGCAGAGTCCTAAGCTATTTCACAGCCTGGTACACTAATTGCTATAGGTGATTTATGAGGGCGGCAGCTGCAGTGGGGGGGGGGGGGGGGGAGTTACAGGAGAGCAGGCCCAGGGAAAGGGTGCAAGGGAGGAATATTCCAATTTTCCACTTCATTCCCCTCCTTTGATGCCCCTATATATCGAGGCATTTGTCCTCATGTGTCTATTATAGAGCATCATCCTTTAACGGGCGATAGCCTTGTAAGGCCATTATGTGGGCTGTTGCCTTTTGAGTTACGGTTGTTTTTATAAATTTTATAATTGTGCTTAGTACGCATGGGCCTATAGTGACAAGGAGAAAAATAATCATTAAAGGCCCTGCCAGGGGCAATAGTCATGAGGTCCATTGGCCCAGATTGAGCCCCCAGGTTTGTTCTAGTTCTTTATTTTTCTCTTGACTTTTTTTTTTTTAATTTTTTAATCTTTAGATGTCACTATTCCAGACAGGTTTATATAGTAGCAATATTCTTTTCTAAGGAATATTCAGGTCCCTCCCTTTTCTGCAGTGAGGAGGTCTAGGGCCCGCCTGTTCTGAAGGGTAACCACTGCCAAAGAGTCTAGTTGGTTTTGGAGGGTTATTAGGGAATCTGCTACCTGTCCAATATCTTCTCCCCACCTCGAGTGCAGATCTGTGGGTCTATGTAACAATCTCCCTTAAGACTGGTATAAGCCTGAAACTCTTTGGCTCTGTAACAAGGGTAAAATCATCATCTGAATTATCACATTTCAGACATCCCAGATGCATTCTGGAGGGCAAGGGAGAGGGCTATTGATGACTGTAAGTGGGAGACAGACAAAGATTAGAATGGGGAAAAACACTATAACCAGAAAAGGAACCCCACCACAGCCCAATATAAGATGACTAATAACAGTCTTTTTCCCTGGTCCCCAGTCCTCTGGGGTCACTGAGTAAAGTCCAATGCCCAGTAGTAAGGTCAATAGTCCAAACAGGCTGATGGTGATGTAATAGGCTGGCTCGGTCATTTGGCTTTGGTGTCCTCTGGCGTGGTTGCTGGGCTGTCGCTACGCCAGAGGTGGATTCTCAGTGCGCTGTCCAGGTGTCCTGGTTTTTCTCAGGTGTGGCCTTCTTTATTTTTGGGTGATGAATCCAGGGTGCTATTCGTGCAACTTTAACAGCAGTGGGTGTGATTAAGACTACAGTGTGGGGGCCTGTCCAGGTGGGCTCTAGTGGTGTTTTCTTCCAGTCTTTAACCCCGACTGAGTCTCCAGGCTGGTGTGTGTGGACTGGGTGTCCCATTGCTATAGCGACTCTTTCTACAACATTGTGATGAATCTGCCTCAGGGTTTTGGATAGGAAAATAAGCTGAGTGTGTAGGGCCTTCCGTATAAAATTTCAAAGGGTAAATATCCTGTCGGCCCTGGAGTGCACCTGACTTTAAGCAATGCTAGACTAAGTCTACCCAAGGTAACCCTGTCTCTTGGCATAGCTTTGCAAGGGTGTTTTTAAGGGTCCGGTTTATGCACTCTACTTTCCCTGAACTTTGGGGTCTGTATGCCGTGTGGAGTTTCCACTTGACCCCTAATATCTTAGTTAAAGTCTGCATGATCTCTGCCGTGAAGCTTAGCCCAGGGGCCAGAATAAATTTGCAATTTCATTTCTATGGGGACTGTGACTGCCATTATCATGGGCTTCAGGGCTGACAATGAGAGGTCAGCCATACCTTCAGGGTGGAAAGTGATTTGGGCCCCCAACTTGTGTAGGAGGTCCCGTCCCAACAGGGAACTGGATAGTCTGGGAGGTAGAGAAACTCGTGTGTTACCTGATGTCCCCCAAGCTGACAGGAGCTGGACTGGCAGAAAGGCCTGGCTACCTGGTCTCCAGTGGATCCAACTATGGTTGTCTCTTGCCCTGTGAGAAGGGCGATTTGGGTGGTCACCAGTGAGTGCTCAGCCCCAGTGTCCACCATGAAGGTTACAGGTCAGCCCCCCACGTCTACAGTGACCATGGGCTCCCAGGGGCCAAGGTTGAGGGAGCCTGGTTGGTCTTATTCGGAGTTCACGCCTGTGAGGCCAATTAGGTCCTGGGTCTCTGGTTTCATCTGGAACCTCTGAGAAGGACCTCATCTTGAGGGGTGGGGGAGCCAGTCTTTCAGTGTGGGCACTCGTTTTTTCTAATGCCCCGTCTCTTTGCAGTATGCACATTGGTCTGGTCTTAGTGTCCCCTTTCTGCGGGGCCCCCTCTCAGGTTTTGTACTGAGCCCTGGGGTAGACACAGGAGCCCTGAGTGCTGCTGCCAGGAGGATGGCCTTATGTTTTATCCTTTTCTCATTTTCCTTCTGGGCCACATGATCTTGGTTCCTGTACACCTTTTGGGCCACCTCTAACAGTTGAGTGATGTTCATTCCTGCAAAATCTTTTAGCTTTTCAGGCTTCAGTGGCATTGGGTGTGGTCATGGCAATGCAGACGTCCCCCTCGGGGAACTTGTCGCACTTGAGCATCTCGGGCCAGCAGAAGCTGGGGAAACTGCATAGCGGGCACACAAGAGTCGTGCATGGCCTCGCAGAGCCAGCAGCACGGGTAGATGGGCAGGTTGAGGCAGATGGGCATGAAGAGTGAGCAGAGAGAGAGAGAGACGCGGAGGGGCCCAATCTACACTGAAACAATGCAATATGTCCCACTCTGCGCGGCTGCCACACATGGGGTTACTCGCCTCCTAAGTGTTTGCAGACGCTTGTTGCTTTGGGCCCTGCCAGCTGCAGGATGCCATGTTTGGCCACATTGTAGAATGGGTGATGCGTGCTCAGCATGGGGTCCTGGCCAGGATGGGCACTGCCGAGGCCTTCTCACCACACCCAGCTCAGCTGCCACCTCCTCGCTCCCCACAGCGCTCAAGGACAGGACTCCAGCAGTCACCAGCTCAGCCAAGGAGCAAGCCTAGAGCATCAAGGCAGTGGCACAACCTGCCGTCTCCTGTCCCCAATGTACCATTTATCAGAGAACAAAACTGAGGCCAGTGGGGGGGCAGACACTTGCACCTGTGTGCCCATGTGGTGGTTCTTGTTAGGCAGAGGCACCCAGCTGCTGGCCTGCTGCTTCACCTCGGCCATGGTCCCGTGCTCCAGCAGGTTGGGCGGCACCATCCTCTTGTAGCCCACGTTGTGGCACAGCTGCAGGTCTCCTGGGATGTCTACGCACTGAGGTGGCCTGGCGTAGAAGCCGCCGATCAGGAGCAAGCTGACTGAAAGCTCACATAGTCATACTTGCTGGCCGAGCCCGTGGTCAAGAGTGCAGCTGTCAGTGCCAGCACCATGCCTGGGCTGGCCCAGAGGTGGCCCCCGTGCCGTGCCCTCGGCCCATGCCAGCTCTGTGTGTTGGCTCTTTTTTGTCGGGGCTGCCCACTGCCTCCGTGTGCCTGCCACATGCTTCCAGGAGTCTCCGGGGATAAAAGGCGCCGTCCCCAGCCCTGCCTGGCTCTGCAGCCGCGCACTCCTGCTGGGTCCCAGCCGGTGGCAGCCCTCAGCCTGTGGCAGGTGCTGGGGTGGGAGCTCACACGGGGGCGAGGGGCAGGGCATGGGGCACAGGCAGCGGCCATGGACCGGGAATTGAGGGATGGAGTCAGCTTCTGGGCAGAACGGAGACAGTGAGGGAGAGTTTAGCTTCCAGTGGCCCTCAGTGAACCGGCTTGGGGCTGGGATCAAAGGGGCCCCTGCAACCACTGGGCGGAGAGTACCCTGCTCTGTCCCTTCTCTACACAGAACAGGACCCAAGGGGGCAGAGTTTGGGCAATTTCTAGCCAGGAATTGATACAGGGGAGCTGATCTGGGTGTCCTGGGGTGCCTGTAACTAGTTTCCAGACTGCCTGGGTAATAGAAGTGTCAGGGGTGCCCGAATTGGGCCACCTAACTCCAAAAGGAGGCCCACTCTACTTCACAGAGTGTCTGGAGGTGATTCAGAGTCATTTTAACTCCACGGTTGCCAGAAAATCCCTTCTTAAAATTTTTGATGATGCATCTGAGTGTGGTTGGTTTGGACTTGGTCCCCCCCTCATAGTGTTCCTACTGGTCGGAGTCGCACAAAGGGAGGGGGAGTTATTTTCAGTTGTCCGCCTGGCTGCTCCCCTTGTGGTGATTTTAGGCACATCTTGGCTAAAGGTGCTCCCATATAATTCCCGGGCCAGGTGACTCCCTTTTCGGGGAGAGTGAGTCACCATTATGCCTTGTGACGTTGCCACAGAAATGCAGGTATGGACCCAATCATGCTCCGTAGCTTTTGGCCCTGGAGCTGCAGCACTCACACTCACACTCACACTCACACACACACACACGGAGGCTATTACATGCACCCTCTCCCCCCCGGGGAATTTCTAGCCTTTCTGGAACAGAGGTTTTACATTCCCCCTCTGGGAATTTCAACCTTCCTGGGACACACAGAGGTTTTACATTCCCCCTCTGGGAATTTCAACCTTTCCTTTAGGAGTTGATCGTCCCCTATTCTGTCCTTAGATGGGCCTGGCTTCCTTTGGACAGGGTCCCGGGACCTTACCATGGTTCAGATGATTCAGATGGCCATTCATAGTTGCCTGGTTGCCTATACCTCACCGGTGTACGGGTGGGTCCAGAGAGCGTTGGCTGATGGACCTCTTCTGAACGGAGAAGAAATTGTCCCCAACCAGGGTCTAGGCGCCTGGATTCTCGCTGGTCATCAGGGTGGGTCGGCCGACGTCTCTTCCTGAGCCGGTGGCCCCAATGGCCAGCACAATCGGGGTGTTTCCCGGTCAGGGAACCAAAATGTTGCAGCAGAGATGACCGGGAACAAACCGAATAGCACACAGAAATATTGGCAAAAACAGGTTTTACCTCACACCAGCCAGCAGGACTTAGAGGGGAATTTGCTCTCCCCAAGTTCTGAGCACCAGACAAAGAGCATTGCAGTCTTTTATACATTCTGCTTAAGGAGGAGGGGCACCGTTACAACAGGGCTAACTTTACTGAGGCAGAGTCCTAAGCTGCTTCATGGCCTGGTACGCTAACTGCTACAGGTGATTTATGAGGGCAGCAGGTGTTGGGGAGGAGGCCCAGGGAAAGGTTGTAAGGGAGGAAACCCGGTAGTGGAATTTTCCACTTTAGTGGAACTTTCCAATTTTCCACTTCATATATATATATAAAAAATATATACACATATATATATGTATGTATATGTTTTCCTTTCTGTCTCTTCAGTATATGGTTAGAAAATGTTATATGTGATTTATGTTTACTGTGTTGATGTTGAGAGAGTACATGTGTTACCAAAAACTTGGCAACTTGGCCACTTGTCTACGAGGCCAAATCAGAACAAGCAAAGTGATTTGAGGAGGAAGGAAAGAGAGTTTACTTTGCAAAGGAGGAAAATGGTAGACCTTCTTGTCTCAAAATCCAAATTTCCTCAACATAGGCAGAAACACAGAGCTTTTAAAGGGAGCGTTCTCAGCTTCAGGCAATTACTGTGGTTAACTATTCTAATGTCCCATCTCTGCCAAAGACAAAGCCTGTGAACTCTGCTGGCCGCACACCTGGGGGCTGGAGCCACCTGGGAGTTGTACTTAACCTGCCTCAGCGATGCAGGCCCCAATGCAGTGCCCACAAACAGTGGGGGAAGTCTTAAAAAGATAGAAAATCTTTTTGTCGTTTTTATTTTTTATTTTATTTTTTCTCCTGGCCATTTCCTCTGTTACACATGGGTCAGATGTAGTAGGTTCAAAATACGTCTCGCTTAATGATGATATCTCTTTAAGTTTTAAATCTGTATTCTGTTTGTAGAGAAAAAAAGGGAGAAACTAAATTAGCTTTAATGAAGATATCAGGAAGAGGTTGAATGAGCTGACACATAAATGAAATAGTCACTAAAAAATGTCCAAAAGAAACTTTAGGATAATAAGAATGCTCATTTTAAAAGCCCTTTTGATTAATGTCAAGTTAGAACAGAATAACAACTTTAAAAGAGGCTGTATTTTAGTTTCTGCCTACATGTTTGGCACATAGAAACTTGGATATTTTGATAAGACATTTATAAACATTGAAATATATTGACAAAGACAGTAAAACTTGATTCCTGTAGAATCCCTGAGTAGCCACTAACAGGTCTGGACCATGATTTGCAAGTTATTTTGCAATGATGAATCTGAGACATTGTAAGAAAAATTCCTTTATCCATTCATCAAGTGTTTACTGCGTGCCTAGTATGTGACCGGCAATGTGCTAGAGGCACATTGGAGATGTAGCAATAGAAGCTACCCCGCTTACTCTAGGTAAGCTCTAGGCCAGCAGATAGCATACAACTCGTTTAGTGCTTTGCTATCATTGAAACAGAACAAGGAGTTATTTGTTTGCACACTTTACAAAATGATATGTAAATAGGCGGTTCTATGAACACGTCCAAACAGTGCTGTGAGGTTTTGTGAGCACCGTGGCCTCACTAAGGGGGCCTCTCACGCTGGGCCCTGGGCTTGCCCAGGAAAGAAAACGAACTGATGCAATGTATAAGGATGAGGACTGAACTCTGATGTTTTTCTTTGTCCCCCAAAAATTCCTTTCCAAGGGGGCCTGGTGAGTTACGCCTACAAATGATAAAATCTCAGTAAACAGGTTTACTTCCCGACCTGATTCTGGGATAGCATCACATGAAGGATAGAAGACCCATATCTTAACTCAAGCATTCCTTTCTGCTGATTCCTGGTCTTTTGGACAGAGCCTAAGTCTTTCAGCCAACCAGCAATTAAAGAATCCCTAAATCCACCTATGACTTATTAGGTCCCCGCTTTGAGATGTCCCACTGTTTGGGGCCAAACCAATGCACGCCTTCCACGTATTGATTTATGACTTTACCTGTAACCCCTGTCTCCCTGAAATGTGTAAAACCAAACTGTAACCCAGCCACAGTGAGTCCGCTGCTCAAGGCTTCCTGGGCATGACTCCAGGTCATGATCCTCAAATTTGGCTGAGAGTAAATCTCTTTAAAATTATTTTACAGAGTTTGGCTTCTTTTCCATTGACAAGGACTACTAACCATGATACTGAAAACAGAAAGGACTTGGGGGACTACTAGAATTAATTAAAAATGTTAAAATTGCATAAGCCTATTTATGATTTGATTTATAATACAACAAAGAAGTGTCTGTGGTTTCAAGAGCATAAGATATTGTTCTTTTAATTCTTTTATATTTTTTTCTTCTGTATTTGGCATAGTTAGGCCTTTGTGGAGTTTGGGTGACATTCGTCGTGTGATTTTAATTCCACTATGAAATGAATTTTCTACATTTTACAAAGAACCAGAAAAATAAAAAAATAAATAAAATAAAAAATAAAATAAAATAAAATAAAAAATTAAAATAATAAAAAAAATAAAAAAAATTAAAAACCCAAACAAAGCGTTAAGCCCTGGGAATTTGTGGTCTCCTGTTTCCTGCTGCTTGTGAGCTCTGCTGCTGCTAATGCCCTAAATAAAGCCAATATTTTGAGAAAAGACTGTTTCCAGAATATGCGCTTGCATGTCTGTGGTCTGCCCATGGACTCGACAGATGCTGCCATTTTCATGATGACATTTTCTAGCAGAGATGAAACAAATATTGAGGAGCTGACCTCCTTTCTTTGTTATATCAGATTGAAATGTAATGTCGGCTGTATCCAGTTTCAAATAAACTCAGTGAATAAAAATATAGACTTCCAAAACAGACGCAATATATTTGAATAAAGATTCACTTGGAAGTTTGTATTTGCTTTCTATTCCTTACAATCCGTGGCCTATATTGTTCCTTGAAGTGATCTTTTAAAACTTGGGTCTAATCCTGTCATCTCTGATGCTTCAAGTGCTTCCAAGCCTTCCCTTTACATATGAACAGAGCATTTTAACATGAAGGAAAAGACCCTTCACCCCAGCCCGGACTGGGTTGGTCACTGGTGTGCACACAAGCCCAACTCAAGGTGTCGCCCCTCATCATGTAGCTGCGTTGCCTTGTGGTCTCCAGGTCACTGAGGGTCCCGTCGCTGGCCCAAGGTGTGTCCTTTCCTGGGAGACTGAGGAACACCAGCCTGTTGCCTGCAGAGTTTGGAACGAGGACTCGCTGCAACCAGATGTCGTACTGTGACGCTGGGAGTCAGCCCGGGGAGCCCGCGCAGCTCTCCCGGTGTCCTTCCCCACCCGGGGATGGCTCAGGCTGGAGTTCTGATACTCAAACTGTGGTCCTAGGGCCAGCAATGTCTACCTCCCCTGGGAGCTTTTTAGCGCTGCCGCACAGTCGGTCCTGCCCCGACTTACTGGGTCAGAAACTCGGGTGGCCCCAGCCCTGTGTTTGACCCTTCAGCGGTTCTGAGGCACACGCGTTTGGGAACCGCTGCTGTAGATGAGCACAGGCCGGCTCCCGGGTCCACCGACTTCTCCAAGCAGACGTGCATTTCAGCAGGCCCCCAGCAATTCCTACGCACGGTGCACCTTAGAACTAGCTTTCCCGAGTGCACAGACTTGACTCCTTCCGACTGTGTTCCTCTAGGTTGGTGGAGAATAACCATGAATAACACAGACAGAGTCCCTGCTTTCACAGAGCTTGCATTCCAGGTGGGAGGGTGGGGGAGGACTGACAATAAAAAGAAGGGGAAAATAGCAGATAAAAGTAGTTTCAGAGTAATGGCTCTGAATGAAAGAGAACAGAGAGAGAGAGAGAGAGAGAGAGAGAGAGAGAAGGGGCAAGGTGAAGACAGCATGGCCAGCCAGGCCTCTCTCCAAGAGGAGAGCCCACCTGTGCTCACCTGGAGGGCACCTCCCTGGCAGGTGTTGTGAGGTCACTGAGTTTGCTGCACGGTCTCCGGCTCAGTAGGCCCAGGGTGGGACCTCAGTGTGTTGCATTGTCAGCAACCTCCGAGGAGGTGCTGTTGCTGCTGGTTTGAGAACCCCAGATCCAGGAGAACATTTTGGAAAGCAGGCACGACCTGTGTCAAGACCTGGGGCCTTGGGGAGGGCAAAGGGGCATAGGCTGCTAGGTGTAGCCTGGGGCCAGGATGGTGGGAGGCCAGGGGTTGAGCCCGGCAGGTCACTGGGTGTCTAGTAGGCCATGGGATTTCATTCTCTGGGCAGGGTGCTATGGGCGGGATGTGGCAGGGGAGGGACATGGTTTAATTTGGATTTGTAAAAGATAGCTTTGGCTTTCTGTGGAAGGATGGATTTAGGAGTAGAGGTGGAAGCAGAGGGAAGTTTTCCAGTTGGTCCCTGCTAGAAATGATGGTGGCCTGGAGCCCTGTAAAAGGCCAGAAAGCACAGAAAAGGGGGTGCTTTGGGATATTGTGGAGGTGAAGCTGACAGCACTTGCCGATGGGCTCTTAGGGCTGGGTGAGAGGAAGGGAGGACGAGATGCCTCCCAGCCTAGCAGCTGGGGAGAGGTGATACCCTTCAACGAAGTGGGAAGCCTGCCATGGGAGCAGGTGGGAGGTGGGGTGGCAACACAGTGTTCTTCCTCAGATGTGTCATGGTTTACCACGAAGATGAGCGGTCCCCAGGCCCTGGGTGCAGACTGGTACCAGCCCATGGCCTGTTAGGACCTGAGCGCACAGCAGGAGGTGAGGGGGGAGGAGTCAGCGAAGCTTCATCTGTATTTACAGGCACTCCTCATCGCTGGCATCACTGCCTGAGCTCCGCCTCCTGTCAGATCAGCTGTGGCATTAGAGTCTCATAGGAGCATGAACCCTACTGTAAACTGTGCATAGGAGGGATGTGGGTTGCACACCCCTTGTGGAAATCTAATGCCTGATGATCTGAGGGGGAGCTGAGGTGGTGATACTAGCACTGGGGAGCCGCTGCCAACACAGATTATCATTAGCAGAGAGGTTTCATTATGGTGAGTTGTATAATTATTTCATTATATATTACAATGTAATAATGATAGAAAGAAAGTGCACAATAAATGTGATGTGCTTGAATCATCCCCAAACCATCCCCCCTCCTTCCCCTGTCTGTGGAAAAATTGTCTTCCATGAAACCTGTCACTGGTGCCAAGAGGTTGGGGACCGCTGTCCCAGTGGGAACACTGAGTTGGCATTTGGGTTCATGAGTCTGAAACTCAGGGACGTAGTCAGGGCTGCGGAGATAATTCCGGGAGTCATCAACAAAAAGGTGCTATTTGATTGAAGTCATCAAACTGGCGTGGAGGTCCAAGGGACTCAGTACTCCAGAGCACACCTCGATTCCCAGCCTCCTTCTAGGACCCTCCTGATCCCTGCCTGGGTTGGCTGCTTCCTCCTGGAGTGGAGCTGTCCTGCACCCCTTGCCTGCAGAGTAGCCGGCACCCTGCTAGGACCCAAGAAATCCTCTGAAACCACCCGGAGCCTGTGCTGCCCTCCCCCCGCACTCCATCCACTTGACTCACGCTGTCCCCACACTTGCCTGAACGCGCAGTTTCCAGGTGCTGAGCCTCTGGCCTTGTGCCTGAGCTGTGCAGGTGCCCATGGAGCTGGGATTCCCTGGCTGTGGCCACATGTACCTCTTCCCCTGCGGCCATGGTGCAAACTCACCCCCGGTGTCCTGGTCACCCCATTATGCAGAGGTGTTTTATCACCTGGTTACTGCTTTAATACCCTCCCACAGTAGTGCAAGTCATCAGGACTTGTGACAGGATGGGCTTTTTCACTGAAAAATAAACTTTCCAAACATAATTTTCAGATGAGCCCTTTCAACTTGATTTTCTTTTTCCTTTTCTCTTTTTATCCCATAGGAGGCCTTTGCAGGTCTTTGGAGAACCTTCGTGTCTGTGTGCTTGTTTCTTTGGTCTGAATGAGATGTCCTTTAGGACTGATTTGACTATTAGGGAGTCACGTGAGGACCTAGGAGCAGCAGGTTCCACTTGCTGACTGTCTCTGGCAAACCATCGAGAAGTCTGAGAATTAAATGACTCTACATTCTGTGCTGAAATATTCATTTGCAGAATTCGTGTTCCCATCTTTCCTCAGAGGCACCTTTGCTTTGCTTTCATGTTCTAGTTTTTCTTCCTATTTAATAAGCACAGTCCAATTCATCATAATCAACTACAGACAGTCCCAAACTTAAATAATGTCACCTGGGTGAGTCATGTCTACTGGAACACCGAGTGGGTCAATACCTGGTTTCTCTACAATCTAAGTTAAAGTAAACTTTGCAGTCAACTTGAACAGGACAAATCAGCCAGTGCTCAACACTTTAAAGACTGGGCCGGTCTTGATTGTGTGTGATAACCCAGTTATGCCAGTACACAGACTAATTGCAAAGAATGTCAATGACTTTTGGAAGCAGCATTATGTTTCTCAGATGCTAAGAAACACTAAGTAACATCAAAAGACTAAATACTATCTTAGCAGACTGAAAAACCTGCTACTGCTTCTAAAGTACCTCAATCATTATGCTCTGAATGTACCTGGTGTGTTGGGAGAGGCTTATTTATTTTAGGCCAATCAGGGGACATATGGCACTTCTGTAAGTCCGGAAGGGGCAGTGGAATCTTGATGACTTCTAGGTCAAATATGTGAAACTACCAGTGGCCTCACACAGGAATAATAAGGTGCTATATGTGCTGGTATTTTACTGGAAACGCAAGTTAGAGTTGACAGAGACAGTCATGAAATAGATCCTACCTCTTCTGTTCAAGACCCTTTTCCAGGCTCTCGTTCCCTCCTCTTTCCATGCCCAGAAACAATGATTGGCTTTTGTCCCCTCATTTAATTAACACTCTGTGCCTGATTGCTGTGCTACAGGCTCTGGGGATGCAGGCGTGAGTAGTGTTGTGCCCTGTGTTGACAGGAAGCTAAGGGTTTGGTGGTAGAGACCGAAATGTAATTAACATGCTGTGATCAGGATGGGGCGCCTTGGGTGGATGGGAGGCCTGTGACTTTATTTCCCAGGGGGCCTCTGGGGCCCGCTGGTTGAAACTTTGAAAAGGGCACAGTCAATAATGAGGCCAGAGATATAGGTGGGTTGGAACAAGATGAGAAATTCCTCACATGTCAAGCTTGGATTTTATCTTCCAGGCAATGGTTAGCCATTAGGAGATTTTAAGCAGAGGTGTAACAATCATCAGTTTTGCTTTTGAAAACCATTTCTGGCAATAGGGTGGAGGACGGATTGGAAAGGTCCTCCACTGAGAGATGGGGGCTTCAGAGGAAGGCAGTGGGAGGAGGAATGCGGAGAGGCTGGAGTCAGGGTAGCAGCAGTGGGTGCACGGGACTCCGGGGACCTGGGATGGTGAGCTGTGTGTGTGCAGTGCCTCGGAACACCCAGTCCTGGGGAAGGTGAGTCGGGACCTTTGGAGGGGTTGGGGATGGAGTTACAGTCTGAGAACGCAGCATGTTGACGCCGAGTCTATGGAAGGGGCTGCATTCTCCTGGAAGAAAGTTCAAAGGAGGGAGGAGGAGGGACTACAAATGATCCTGAGGAACAACAGAAAAGGAGGAGAAACAAGACACAGTCTTAACAATACTTTGTAGTGAGCTTCCTTTTTGTTAATTTATTTAATTCTCAAAATTTGCCCAATCGGGAAGGAAACAGGCTTATCTGGTGTGGCGGGTATTCTCTGAGCTGGGCACGGGTCGGTCAACACCTTCCCTTCCTGGGCACTGAGGCTGCTCTTCCCAGGGAGGATGGAGGCTGTTTCTCCTCCCTTGAATCCGGGTTCATCTTCTCCACCTCGTTGGCTATTCGTAATAGAACTGAGACCAGTACTACAGGAGGCCACGCCGCATCTCCCTCACAGAATGAAGCCCCGTGCTGGGGGGAGCCACGCCACGTGGAGAAGCCACATGCAGACCCAGATGGAGGTCCCCCAGTGATGGCCAGTGAGCTCTCGTGTCAGTTGGCATCACTGCCAGCCATGAGCCGAGCCTTGGCTCCTGGTCCTTGCTCGTCCTGCTCTGAGCTGCCTTGCCCATGCTGCGCGAGTCCCAGTGCATTGCTGCAACCAGGGTTCTCGTTCTTATAAAAAAAACATACTTACGCAAAGGACATATTTGTTATGAATGTTTTTATAAATATTCATAATAAAAATCATTCCATGGATACATTCTAAAAGTGTAAAAAATCCTTTAGAGTTTATCTTGTTTAATTGTGAGTGAGGAAACGAGAGCCCTTAAGATCCCAATGCTATTCTGGGTTGTATGTCAATAGTGTTAGTTTGCTGGGGCTACCATGACAAAGCACCACAAACTGAGCAGCTTAAATAAGGCAACCGGATTGTCTCCCGGTTCTGGAGGCTGGAAGTCTGCACCCAGGGTGTCAGCAGGGCTGGTTCCTTCCGAAGGCTGTAAGGAACAGCCTGCTCCATGTCTGGCCCCCAGCCTCCACTGGTCTGCTGGCAGTCTTTGGTTTATCGTGGCTCATAGAGGCATCACCCTTGCTCTTCACCTGGGGTTCTCCCTGTGTGTGTGTCTGTGCCCAAATTACCCTTTTTATAAGGACACCAGTCATATTGGATTAAGGTCCACCTTAATGACTTCATCATAATTTAACTAATTACATCTGTGACTTGATTTCCAAATAAGGTCACATTCTGAGAGTCTAGGGTCTAGGACTTCAACATATGAATTTTGGGGGCACAAGTCAACCCATAACCAATAGTATTCATTAAGTGTGCCTTGCATGAAGTCCTTCCCTAGGGGTTACACACCGCCACACACTACCTTCCTTGTGCTGTCACGGAGACTGAGGCAGAACAGGCCACACACCTGCAAACATTCATGCATCACTGGGTGGACAGAAGCATAAACACATAATCATAGTTGATGAGCAGTTTTTGTAAGAGAGATAGGAGCAAAGTGCCCTGGGCAGAGAAGCAAGTTACCCTCTGCCTGGGAGAACAAAGGAGGGCCTCCAGGAGGAGAAATTTACAGCGTGCACAGAGGACGGGCTTGTAAAAAGGGGACCGTGCAAAAGCCAGGAGCAGAGAGGCCTGGGGGAGGGGCCGGCAGGAGTGCCTGGGGGCGGTGCTAGAGTCTGCAGGGCTGCCTGGTTCATATCTCAGCCAGAGAACAGGGTTTGAACTCGAATTTCTGAGAACAAACCCTTGGTGTTTGTGTGCATTTTTTCTTTTCTTGTTTTTATATCATGCTCTTTACTATCGTTAAGGTACCTTTACCTATATATATATATATATATATATATATATATATATATATATATATATATATATATATCTGCATTTTACCTTTAGGAAAAACTAGATCTGATTTACCTTGCAGTACACACGCTGATTTTTAACTCCCTCTTAAGTTGGACACTGAGGCGGAGGAGCAGGCTGGCTCCGCAGGCGCGGGGTGTCCCCTTGGCTTGAGGGGTGTTCTTGTACACCTTACACCCCTGCCTTCTGGAAGGTCCCTGGAGAACGTGGGCACAGGGTGGCAGCGCCGCTCTGAGCTCACCTTATGGTCAGGACTAACTGTACTGGTCGTGCTGGTCTCTGGTATCTGGAGACTTAATCCCCCAACAGCTCTGGGAGGAAGGCTCGGGACCGTCTCCAGTTTACCGATGAGGAAACCTCGGCTCAGAGAGAGATGTCAGAGGAGTACCGCAAAGAGACCAGCCCCAACACCTCCTCCAGCCCCGTGGTTGCCCGGGGGAAGCTAAGGCCCCGCAGGGCAGAGGGACATGCCCGGGCCCCAGGTGGCACAGCGCCAAGTCAGTGAAGCCCAGACCCAAGCCGTCTCCCCTTGTCCTGGGCTGCTTGTAAGTTATAGCTTTCAAGCCTCATGCCATTCTCCGTGACTCATCATAAGGGTGTCGGGAAATGAACTGCTTCTTACTCTTGAGTTTTGTCTTATTTCCTTTTAAAGATTTCCATGTATCTTACAGCTCAGAGTGTCTTGCCTGCGAAGTGTGCAGAGGGAAGAACTGACTTCGTGTATTGATGCATCAGATCTTGGAGCCGGAAGGGCACTTGGTGGCCGCTGACCCACCCTCGCGCTCTCGGAAGGCAGGCGCTCGGCGTTCACGCACCACGGTGTGCGGAGCCCGGTGCCACCCGCTGGCGAGTGCACGCACGTCTTAGTCCTGTTCACCCAGGAGGAAAGGTAGCTTCCAAGGCACTGGCGACTTGCTCCAGGTCAAACAGAGGTGCGGAAGCCTCCCCTCCCCCACGGAGTTTCCCTCCCTCCCGCCTACCTTTCTTCACTCAACGGCTCACTGTGCTCACCTGCTCTCGCGTCCACCTCTGTCACACCTGTCCTAGTCTCTCGTAGTGCTTGCACATGTCCTTAGGAACGCTTACCCCGCGTGCGGTTCCGAGAGCAGCCGCACGATTCATTTTGTGTCCTGCGCTCACTCCGATGAAGCCTGTTCTGTTCACCACTGGGACCCCGCGACTCAGCACATACCCTGACACACACTGGGGCTGCATAGCTGTCAGTATTTGCAGGATGCACGAATCCAGATCGTTGCTTTCAGTGGCCAAGGTCTACCACTGCAGAAGTCATGGGCTAGTAAGTGCAAGCGCTTGTGGCCTGGCGGGTCTTCCCTGTGGGTGAAGACCAGTTCCCACCAGCAACTCCGGGCTGTCCTCACTCCTTACTCCTGTTTCCATGCACTTCACGGTTCATGTCAGCATGAAGTGCATCAGAGTGATGTGTGCTGACTGTTAGTCTTAACAAATGTGTGGAGGATTTTTCCAGGGCCTAGTATAAAAGTCATTAACTGTTTTTTTCTAACAAAACCCAAAACCAAGGCCTGGAGGGCCAGACAGGTGGAGACCCTGTGATATTTGCCTTCAGTTGATGTAAAAGGCAAAGCCAATCCAGACCCAGGGTTTTCTGCTACTAACTTCAGAGTCTTTTAGGTTTCCATGGAAACAGATGCTGGCTTGGCAAAAACATGTTGTACTAAAAATTTTTTTAAAATGGCAAAGATTGCTGAGCCCCGACCTGAACAATTTTCTTGGCAAAGAGGACATGAGAAGCTGAGGGCAGTCAGAGAAAGGAGTGGCCCTCGGTGCTCCTTTTGGTGGGGACTAGCTTTGCTGTTCTAATCTGCTGTAGAATCACACGTTGCCACCCTTGTTCCCAACAGCCAACGACAATCAAATTTGCACAATCTAATCAGTTGGCTCTTTTGGTAAACTTTGCTTTTTCCTTGCTGGCTGTTGGCTCATTTTTATGGGTAATTCTTTCTTGACTTGTTTTTTCTCCTCTTTTCTATTTCTCTCCTTTGCTGCTTCTTTTTCTGATAGACTTCAAGACTCAAAGGTTTGGAAGCTATCAAAATGTTCCTGTCCCCCTCTCCCCACCAAGCCTCATGCTCCCTCCCAGCATCTCCCTGAGGAGTTCTTCACCCTCTGCTAGAGAGTCTGCCATGATGTGGAACAAATTAACTTGGAGTGAACTTGTCAGAGGGTTTAAAATGCCTTTTTTAGATTGAGTAACTTTTTATTCCCATAAAGAAGTTATTTAATTTTCTTTACACGTGAAATGTACATAGCTCACTAACTTGTCCCATACTGAATCTTCTCTCTTCTTTTCCTGGGGGACTCATGGACTCCCAGAGAGCTGGAGGAAGGAGCTTCCATGTGACCATTGCCACTGAACTGCAATATGTTAGGAAGATGGCCAAGGACAGGTAGATGTACATGTTCTTTAACGACAAGGGCAAGAAATGCAGAGAAATGGCTGCGCAAAGCAGAAATTGGCATGGAATATTCCTGATGAAGGCATGGCTTTCAGGCTCTCCAACCTCCCTCCCCCCCCGGAAGAGGGTGACAGCTGTCCTTTGGATCATGTTGTGGTCCATGTTCAGGGGACATGTCATCAGATTCTCCACCACAGTGGAGGCCTCTGGGAGGTCTGTACTCCCTGGCTCATCCTTCCCTGTGGATGCAGGGGGGTCTGCCATGTGCCTGCACACCCAGGGGACAACCAAAGAGTGGAAAGCAGCCCATGGCCTTGCTGGGACTTTGTGGCTTGGGCAGGTGGTCAGTTTCCAAAGGTCCAGTCAAGAGTCCGTTTCTGCGGCACCACAGGCATCATTTCATCCATCCAATTATTATTCTTATTTTATCGTATATTCATGCCTCCAATTATAACATCCTAACTTAATGCATGAGGAGACTGGCCCAGAGGGTGGCTTGCTTGCCCAAGGACACAGTGACCAGCAGAGCCAGCTCAGTTCTTCTCCCTCTTCTAGGTCTTCCTGTGCTGTGAGGTCAGGCTTCTGCCCTTTGTCCATTCTGCTCATCCATCAGTACCACTCTCCAAGCGTGGCCCTCAGAACACAGCACGGCATCCCAGCCATGAGTGGAGAAGAGCAGGGCCACCTCCCTGACCCCCCGGTCGGCCCTGTCACCCAGCTCAAGGGCTCTACTGAAAGGTGGAGTCACATTGAGTTTACAGATTGCTGTAGTTTGGTTAAAGGACTAATGCTGACTCAGAATTTAACTGAACTCATAACAAGGTAATGCTGGAACTGGAGATCAAGTATAGTTCCTTGTGTCTTCCTAAATTCTCTCAATTTGTTGTTTCTTCTAAAATGTGCTTATATTCAAAAGCCAGCATGATAGAATTGGTTGAGTAAAATCACCTTAAAAACATGTGTTAAGGGGAAAGATATTAGATGCTGAGAAAATTGGGTGATATTGAAAATTTTCCTGCTTCCTAAAGATAGTCTAAAATGGACATTTTACATAAATAAATGATTTACATATGGATGATGAATTAAGAGTTACAGATCAAAGCAAAAGCAGGCTGTAAGATATTCCGTACATGTCAGGAGTAAATTCAAGTCTGTAGAGAGAGAAAGCGACTGCCATTTGTAAGTCTGTTCTCATCTGAAGCTTTCACTAGCTGTACGGCATTGTCCAAATCTATTCTTGTTTTCCACCTCTCAGATGAAGCGGCGAGTCTGTGCTGGATGAGCCTGAAGACTTTCCTGGCTCCAGCGTTCTTCGTTTCACAAGTCAGAATGTACATCATTGGGTGACAATTGGCTGGGTTTAGAGGCTTGCAGTTAGGAACTGGGCAAGCACCTTCTTTAGTTCTTTTACAGTCTTGCTGTAGCTGTTTTACTTTAGAAAGCAGGGCTGATATTTCTTTGATTGGAATGAAAAATAAACTTCTGTATCTGTTGAAGAGAAGGCTCTCCTCATGTGCCATTTATTTTTTCGAACACCCACAAGCTAAGTTGCTAAGGGGGCTCTACAAAGTCAACTTTACAAGGTTAACAGATGTCAGTTTTCACATTATGCTGTTTATGAGACATTTCATATCAGCAGGACTTTAAATGATGTTAAAAAATACTCTCCTTGGCATTAGCCAGGGCTGCAGATCACTTTTTTATTTTATCTCCACAGACCGGGTAGAGGTTCTTACTTTGAATTATATCACCATCTTAAAGTACAGCATTTGTACCCAAAGGGCAAATTACAGGAGAAGAAGGACGAGTTGTTCACATTGGCATCCTGTCAACTTGATTGGAACACAGCAAGTAAGATCCAGAAAGCTGGGGCATGAAGGGGAGATCAGGTATTGTTCGTGATTTACCCCAAACCGAACAACCGTTAAAAACAAAAACTGAGTAATCAATCAAGTAAGATGTCACTACTTTGGAGATTTATATTTTTTAATAAATGTTAGCCCATTAGATGGTTGAATATTGTTACAGAGATAGCTTTCAAAATGTGGAAGCTCACTGGATAGAAGCAGATACCAGTGGTGAGGACACAGGCTGCTCCTTTTGATTCTAGAGCTGTGCATTTCAGGAGAGAGTACGGGTATGTGACCAGCCTCACTCAGCCTGGCTGGCTTCTCGTCCTTCTTGCAACCAGACATATTTTAAATTGCATAGCAGTTAACATGTTTGAAGGCCCTTCCAGGATTGCATATCAAGGTGCCCTGAACTGACAGGCAGGGTGTTTAGCCATGTTTGTAGCTTCTGTGTTCTCGGCGCTTTACCATCTGCCCTCTGTGCTTCTGCCGGATGCTTGTTCCTTTCCAAGAACTACTGGATTCTGAGAAAAGCACGATTACATGGCTCTTTTTCCTTCCTCATGTAAATGACTTAGGTGAGGTTAGATGAAAGGCAGGAAGAGTACAAACATGTTTAAGCAGACCTAGAGCTCCAGAGAATTAGGAGACTTTAACTCCTGTCATTTTTAGTCCATTCTCATACTTGCCAATGTGTGTTATTCAGATAAAAGGGAACAAAGTCTTTGAGGTTCATATTCCACCATTATGTCAGGGTTATGTTTCTTTCTCTACTGAGTGCTGGAAAGGATGTTTTAAGAGAACTTTTGACTTCAATAGGATGATCTTTGAAGGTAAAGGAAGTGTAAAGTGGGTTTCTAATAAAGCCTATTCAGCCCCAGTGAAGATATTAACTTTTTATTTCATGTGATGTTTTCTTGCTTTTTTTTTTTTTTTGGTTAGTTAATTTATTAAGAGGCCACTGATACTTCTATTTTTTGTCTTTGTTTTTTTAAAAATCAATCCAAGCGAGGTGAGCAGAAGCTTCTAAATCTTAATAAAGAAACTAAACCTTAAATGTGAAATAAACTTAGAGAAAAAAATAACAGTATACTTTATCTAATTATTTGGGAATGAAATGTTAGAATTTGGGGGGTTAGATTCACAAATACATCCAAATCATGCCATGTATTTTCTTGTCTCCTAGGTAACTGCTACAGCACATTTGAGTTTTCCTTGAAAAAAATCAATGTCTTATATAACAAGCTGGAAGACAAGAAGGCAGAACATATATATAGATATACATATATATATATATATATTTTTTTTCCATTTTAAACAACACAATTTGGTCACAGATTATTGTCAATTTATTAAAAATTGACAGAGAAATATAGCTTTCAGAGATATAATGTCAGTATACAATATTTTAGTGACAGTTACTAATACATTTTTGATCCATTACATTTCTCTTCTTAATATAAAATTCTATGGGCCCCTTTTTTCCAGAGCATCTCCTTCCCCAGGAATCCAAGTTGTGAGGCGATTGTTTGGTCTCACTGTAGTCTTCAGCCTATGCTCAGTGTCCTGGCTCTATCCAAAATCTGCAAAGGCAACATATCTAGCAGGGGTTCACCATTCGTGACCTGGAGAAGTTCTCACAGAGGGTGATGAGTTGTCTTCCTCTGACAAAGAAGGTCAAAATGTCTCTTCTCTCTTAAAGTAGGCTTCTCTCAAATCCTGCAGCACAGTGGCCACTTTTGTGTACGGTCAGCTGGTGTCTGAAATGTCTCCAATCTGAATCCAGTTGACTTTTTCCCTCCTGGTCGGCACCAGTGGGAGCTTGCTATTTCACTTGCTTCTCATAAGTTTGTTTTACCTCTGTGGAGTTCCTGGGGAAGGTAGCCTAAGCTTTACAAACTTAAGTAGGTGGCCAATGCATGCATGGATCTTCTCAAGCAATAAGATGATTTCTTTAATAACATTCCTACCAATGTCATTATTGGATGTTCTTAGTGGAAAGAGTGCTACCAGTCAAAGTGGCTCCCAGGCTTCAGTTTAAGACACCTGGAGAGTGGTTGAAGTATTTACTGGGAAAGGGAATATGAGGTGAAGCAAGTTTATTGGGGAAGATGGTGATTACGTTTTTGTCTAATAGGCTTTATTTTCTCGAGCAGTTTTAGGTTCGCAGCAATATTGACCAGAAGATAGAGGGTTTCCCATAGGCTTCCTGCCCCCCACCACACACAGCATCTGCCACTGTCAACATCCCTCACCAGAGTGATCCACGTGTGACAATTGAAGAACCTATGTTGACACATCATTATCACCCGAAGCACATAGCTTATGTTAGGGTTCACTCTTGATACACATTCTATGGATTTGGGAAATTTTGTAGTGACATATCTCCACCATTTTAGTATTATACGGTGTAGTTTCCCTGCCCTAAAAATCCTCTGGGCTCCACCTACTTATCCTGTGATTTAGGTTTTGATGACTTGAGTTTGCATATAAGGGATAAATGAAGGCTTGCAAATGGATGAGACTAACTAAGGGACAGAGTATGAAATGAGAAGAGAATATCACCTGTCACTGAACCTTGAGGAGCATCCACAGGCAAGAGAGGGATGAACCAAGAAAGAGGCATCTACATCAGAGTGAGAGTGACTTGAAGATAAGTGAAATCATTCTTTTATTCATTCATTCAGCACATATTTTTGAGTGCCTACTATGTGACAGGCACTGTGTTAAGAGCTGAGTATTTGGAAAGTGGCACAAAATTGAGAGTGTTTAAAAAAAATAGAAAATGGTTAAGTAAGTGGACTTTAGACGTCGAGCTCACTGGTGACTTTAGGAAAAGAAGTTTCAGTGGAGTGGTCAGAGTGGCCGCCAGACAGCAGAGGCTTGAGGACAGAGTGAGAGCTAAGCAAGTGTGACAAGGAATGTGAACAGTTTTCCAAATAATTTGATTATGGTTATGGATGGTAGACAGAGGTGCTCAAGAAACAAAGGCAGAGGTTATGTCAGCAAAAATGGTACAGTAAGGAAACCTGAAATTCCACCCTCCATAAAAGCAATTTAAAAAACTGGTAAAAAAAAAAACAACAACCTGTCAGAATTGACATTTTTTGGACTCTGGAAATAATTGAATGCTTGCAGCAACCCAGGGGAAGCTTAGTCAGGAAAAACACTAAATCTTGCCAACAACAGCAAACTTGTGGCATTTAACTTATCTCAGTCCCATTCCCCACTCTGCAGTTCAGCTGTAGCCTTGGAAATAAAGCCTGCGTTCCCAGCACTGGAGAGAGGAGAAAGGACCTTATTCAGAAAGAATGGCAATTGTTTGTTTGGGCCTGTTTGGTGGCTCACTGGGAGACCTGCTTGAAAGGCTTGTCTTTGTTTCCCCTGACTCATAACTAGCCCAGTGCTCAAGACGCTACCAGAGGATGTTTGTCAAAAACATGCATAGGCAAGTGTTTTAGTTGCTGCTGCCTGGAGTGACAGACAACAGCTGGGGCAAACAACAGACTAACTAAAAATTTTAGGAGGAAAGCCTGGTGAATAGAATGTTTTAAAGGGGTTTGAAAGATTCTATATGTTCCTGAGAATCTGGAAGGATGTGCACATATTCAAGGGCTGTGCAGATGCTCAGAAAAGGTCTGAGAAGGCCCTAAGCTCTCCCTTGGGCTGACCTTGAGGCTCTGTGTGACGGAAGCAAAAGCTAAGGCAGAGTTCTAAACTCTGGCCAAGAGTGCCCCGACATGCACGCAGAGTCTCTGAGCAAAAACTGGGATATATTTTGGTCCCAAGAATTTAAGAATATCTATGACCAATCATGAGCTGACCACTATGCTAACAAAGAGACTTCAATGACCGCACACAACAAAGAGCATGACTTTTACAAAATTAATTCAGAAAAAGCATTA
The DNA here is from genome assembly GCA_004363605.1 of Indri indri. Lineage (NCBI taxonomy): Eukaryota > Metazoa > Chordata > Mammalia > Primates > Indriidae > Indri > Indri indri. Next base: position 31,187 of record RJWJ010008052.1, on the reverse strand, counting down.
AACAAACAAGCAAACAGAAACCCCCAAATAACAATGATGATAATATGCAGCAACAAAAACCCTGGAAAGGTTGAGAATGGTTATACTGTCATTATACTGACATTATACTGTCAAAATGTGCGTTTTTCAACAAAAAGTTATGAGACATGCAAAGGGACAAGAAAGCATGGCTCATAAACAGTAAATAAATAAATAAATAGATAAATAAATCATTAAAGACTGCCCTTAAAGAAGCTCAGATAACAAATACTTTGTACAAAGATTTTAAATCAATTGTCTTAAATATGTTTGATGTCTCTTCTAGACATTGGCCTAGACAAAGAATTTATAAGTAAGACCCCAAAAGCAAATACAGCAACAACAAAAATAAATAAATGGGACTTAATTAAACTAAAAAGTTTCTGTACAGCAAAGAAAATAATCAACAGAGTAAAACATACAACCTACAAAATGGGTGCAAATATTAATATTTGCAAACTACATCTGACAAAGGGCTGATATCCAGAATCTACAAAGAAATCAAACAGATCAGCAAGAAAAAAACTAAATAACCCCATCAAAAAGTGGGCAAAATACATGAACAGATTTTTCTCAAAAGAAGATAGACACATGGTCAACTATTATATAAAAAAAGCTTAACACCACTAATTATCAGGGAAATGCAAATTAAAACCACAACGTGATACCACCTTACCCCTGTCAGAATTGCCATTATTAAAAACGCAAAAAACAATAGATGTTGGTGCAGATGCCACGAAAAGGGAACACTTATATGCTGTTGGTGGGAATGTAAACTAGTACAACAGCTGTGGAAAGCAGTATGGAGATTCCTCAAAGGACGAATAGAACTACCATTTGATCCAGTAATCTCTACTTTGTGTCTGCCTAGAGGAAAAGAAGTCACTATATCAAAAATACATCTACACCCAAATGTTCATCACAGCACAATTCGCAATTGCAAAGACACGGAGCCAATCTAAGTGCCAATCAATTGATGAGTGCATAAAGAAAATGTGGTGTATATACATATATATATATATATATACACATACACAATGGAGTACTACTCATCCATAAAAAGGAATGGAATAATGTCTTTTGTAGCAGCTAAGTGAAGTATTTTAGGAATAGAAAAACCACATGTTCTCACAAGTGGGAGCCAAAGGAAGGATATATATGGCTATAAAATTGTGTAATGGACATAGGAAACTAAGGAGGGGGGTAGGATGGGTGGAGAGTGAGGGATAAAAATCTACCTATTAGGTACCATGTACACTCTTTTGGTGATGGGCACACTGAAAGCCCTGACATCAGCATGATACAATTCATCCGTGTAACAAAAAAACACTTAGATGCCTTAAATTTTTTTGAAATAAAAAAAAAAAAATGAGACATAGGAAACCACATCTGAAGAACTGAAGGTAAAAAAGGATAGCAACTTCTCACCAAATAGAGAAATATCAACAAAGAGATAGAAATTACCAAAGGGAACAAAATAGAAATTCTGGAGTTGAAAAGTACAAAAAATTCAGATTCAAACAGACAGACAAAAGAATCAGAACTTGGAGACAGGCCAATTGAAATTATCCAGTCCCAGGAACAGAAAGAAAAAGGAATGCACAAAAATGAACATTGTTTCAAGGATCCGTCAGACGCCAAGAATAAAAACATATGTATAATGGCAGTCTCAGAAAGAGGAATGAGAGAGAAAAGGAAGAAAGAATATTTGAAGAAATAGTGTCCAAAACCTTCTCAATGTTAAGGACAAACATTAACCTAACCATTGAAGAAGCTCAATGAACTCCAACTAGGATAAATTCAGAGACTCACACTGAGACATGTCATAATCTAGTTACCAAAGCTGAAGACAGAGAGAGGATCTTGAAAGCAGCCAGTGAGAATTGATTCATCACATCCAAAGTATTCTCAATGGGTTTAACAAATGATTTCTATCAAAAACCATGGAGGCTGTAAGTCAGTGGAATGACATATCCAAAGTACTGAAAGCAAAAAAAAAAAAAAAAAAAAAAAAAAAAAAAAAAAAAAAAAAAAAAAATGAAACCGAAATTTCCATATTGTTGTATAAGTGAACTAAAGAAGGCCGTACATATTGGTCCTGTGTTTATGTCTTCACAATAAACTGGGAACTGTTAGCTTAAAAGCCCACTGGCACCGAACTCAAATTTTTACACATCCAATTATTTTCAATACAGCTTCAAATAAGCATGGTTTTAGCCATTTAGTGCCTGCCTGTTTTGCATAATGACAGAACTATACTAGCTGTAGATTTGATACACCCTGTAGTCGTAAAAGACCTCAAACTGCTGCTGCAGAGTCTATCTAAGAAGATATAAAAATCTTAAACATATATGCAGATTACAAAGGAGCCCCAAAATACATGACACAAAAACTGACAAATTTGAAAAAAATAGACAATGCAAAAATATTAGTTGAAGATGTCAATGCCCCACATTCAATGCGAGATTAATAAACAAGACAGAAGACAGGCAGGGACCTAGGAGACATGAACAACAGTGTACAAGAAGACCCAACAAGCATCCGCAGAACAACAGCAACAGCAAAATACACATTCCTCTTAAATGTACATGGAACATTCACTAGGATAGTCCATATCTAAAGCCATACGATAAGTTTCAATAAATTCAAAAATATTGAAATCATACAAAGTCTGTTATCCAACCACAAAAGAATTAAAGTACAAATTAACAACAAAGGGGAATTTGAAAAATTCACATATACGTGGAAATTAAAAAACATATTCCTGTAAAATAATGGGTCAAAGAAAAAAATCAAAAGGGAAATGAGACGAACGAAATAAAAACACAACATACCAAAACTTATGGGATTCATGGAAAGCTGTACTCACAGGGAAATTTATGGCTGCAGATGCCCACATTGAATAAAGAGAAATATCTCGAATATACTAAGTTTACACTTTAAGAAATGAGAAGAGCAAGCCAAACCCAAACCCTAAGAAAGCAGAAAGAAGGAAATAATAAAGATTGGGGCAGAAATAAAGAAAATAAAGAAAGAAAAACTATAAAGAAAATCAATAAAATCAAAAATTGGTTATTTGAAAATATCCATAAAATTCACATGACATCAAAATAAACCAGCTGGGCGCAGTGGCTCACCCCTGTAATCCCAGCACTCTGGGAGGCCGAGGCGGGCGGATTGTTTGAGCTCAGGAGTTCGAAACCAGCCTGAGCAAGAGCGAGACACCGTCTCTACTAAAAATAGAAAGAAATCAATCAGACAACTAAAAATATATAGAAAAAATTAGCTGGGCATGGTGGCGCATGCCTGTAGTCCCAGCTACTTGGGAGGCTGAGGCAGAAGGATCACTTGAGCCCAGGAGTTTGAGGTTGCTGTGAGCTAGGCTACTCACAGAATGAGGAAACACGTTTACAAATCACATATCTGATAAGAATCTGGTCTCCAGAATACATAAAGAACTCTGACAGCTCAATGACAAAAAGACAATGCAATTAAAAATTGGCAAAGGATTTGAATAGATATTTCTCCAAATATTATACAGAAATAGACAATATGGACATGAAAAGATGTTCAACATCATTAGCCATTAGGAAAATACAAACCAAAACCAAAACGAGATACCACTTCTTATTCGCCAGGATAGCTAAGACGGCAGAGAATGGACAGCGTTAGTGAGGGTGTGGAGAACTGGGAGCCCTCACGTGTTGCCGAGGAGAAGGTGAGCTTGCGCTGACACTTTGAACAGTTCGGCAGTTTCTCAAATGTGAAATACCGAATTACCATATGACCCAGTAATTCTACTCCTGGGTAAATAAGAGAGGATTGAAAACATATTTACATAAAAACTTGTACATGAATATTCACAGTAGCATTATTTATAACAGGCAAAATATAGAAACAACCCAAATGTTCATTAACTGATGAAAGGGTAAGCGGATGTGGTTCACCTGTACAGTGAATATTACTCAGCCTTAAGAATGTGTGCAGTAGTGACACACACATGGAGGAATCTTAAAAACCTTTTGCTAAATGAAAGAAACTAGACACAAAAGGTCACATATTGTATGAAATTCACTTATACGAAACATTGAGAATACACAAATCCATAGAAACAGAAAGTAGGTTAGTGGCTGCCAGGGGAAAAGCGGGGAGTTGAGACTGATGGCTGAGCAGCATGTGGTTTCTTTTTTAGGGAGGGAAATATCTGGATTATCTGGTGATGTTTTCAAAACACGGGGAATATACTATCAACTTCTGAATTGTGTACTTTAAAATGGTGAATTTTATGTTATGTGAATTATGCCTCAATTAAAAAAGAAAACAGAGATTTCTCTTTTCTAGTTTAACATGGAAGTGTATTTAAACACTAATTTGAAAAAGCCAGGCGAATGTGATAGAGCACTTGCAGCTACTACAGCTGACGGGAAGTAGAAACAGTAGCATCCAGGTCCCAGGTGGAGGGACTCTGACAGGAGCAGGGTCACTTCAGATGTAAGGAGGGGCAAGGGTAGACCATGTCCAGTCTGCTGGTGCAGAGTACTTTTGTTCTTGTTCTATGGCTTCTATTTTTTTTATTAGGTAAGAGGTGAGATCTATGCTGTTGGTGAATATGAGATTGCTAGAGAATAATGATGAGCTTTGAAGTCACTGCCAACATCTTCATGCAGATTGATACCTGAGAATTTATGGTAAGTATCAATTTGTGCAGTGTTACAGCAACAGAAAATGGACAAGACATACCCTATGCAATTAGTCACTATGTCCCACCCATGTCACCCATAGTGTGTCTCCCTATGCATTCCCACTGCCACTGCCTTACTCTAAATGCTTGTACCCTCAATTCTGGATCATCTGATTTGTCTAGCAGTTGACCTTCCTAACTCTAGATTACAGCTTTTTCTTTTCTTTTTTTCCCCTACAACAAAACTCAGATGTCTACTGCAGTTGTGGAGAAGATGCATGTGTTCATCCAAGAATGAAGTTTCACTGGCCATTTGCAGTGAAAATGACAAGAGATAAAACCAAATTGTCTGTGGAGTCACGTGGTTGCCTGGCAACAAGCTAAGTGAGCCTGGTGCCTCTCTCAACCCCACTTGGGAGGGACTCTGCAGAATTTCAACCGACTGAATGTCTTTCTGGTGTTAACAGCAGCAGCATGAAGTTCTCCTGAGCAACTCAAAACCAGCTGCATCAAGAACATGTTCACACTCAGGAAACCTCCCTGTGTTGTTCATTGATTGGGTGACATCGAAGTCCCTATGGAAAGGGCAAGTGGCAGGGAAATGGGACTGCCTCTCTTGGAGCACAACTCCCTGTGTGTCCAGCCACGCCTGGAACAAGCACACCTCCCCAGGCAAGACCGAGAACCTCGAGTCTGTGTGCTCTGTGTTGCACTGTGAAACGTTTTCAGGGTCTAGCTGAGCCCGGCAGGATGAAGGGCCAAGGGAGCAGAGCGCATTGGCAGAGGTAGGTGAAGTGACGGAGCACTGATCTAAGATGGTGCATTAGTTTCCTTGGGCTGCTAGATCAAAATACCACAGACTGGGGGGCTCACACCACAGAAATTTATTTTCTCATAGTTCCAGAGGCTTGAAGTCCAAGACATGGATGTTGGCAGGGTTGGTTGCTTCTGCGGACTCTCCTTGGCTTGCAGATGGCTGCCTTCTCCCCAAGTACTCATGTGATCTTTCCTCTGTGTGCATGACCTCCTGGTGTCTTCCTATGGGTCCAAATTTCCCCTTCCTTTAAGGACACCAATCACCTTGGATTAGGGTGCACCTGATGGCTGTATTTTAAATTAAGCAACTCTTTAAATGCCCTATTTCCAAATACAGTCACATTCTGAGGCACTGGGGTTTGGAACTTCAATGTAAGAACTTCTGAGGGACAAAATTGATCACAGAACAGATGGGTAAGGGGAAAAATGATTATAGAAGGGCAATTTGGTGGGAGATTATGAACTAGTGGGTGAGAGCCCTCAGGACAACAAAGGTGAATATAGTGGAATTAATTAAACAAGGAAGCTATAAAGATAGAAGGTTATGGTGAGTAATATCTGAAATATTATTTTGAAGATAGAAAACTTTCATTGAATAATGAAGTCAAGGGTGTGATCTCGGAAGCGGATGGGTGGAGTAGGGAGGAGGAAGACTTTGGAGGTGATGAACTCAATTTCTAGTAAACTAGGATATGGGATGCATGTCTGATGTGAACACTGAAATAATTGAGAAGGATGGAAGGTGTTTGGAGGGAAGAACCCAGAATCTGAATCAGATGTTAAAATGTATTATTCTCATGTGGATTTGAGCCATTGCTTCATGACAGCAGACATGGAGCCAGGTTTCCTAGGATTCTGAAAACCAGGCTCATCTAAATTTGATATTTAAGGAGGACATAGCTAGAAAGCAGAGTTCCAAGTACTGGCAACAATTTTATTTTATACTAAATTCATCGTGTTTCACTACCAATCAAAAGAGTGTTTTGAATACTTTCTTTGTGGTCACCATTGTGTCAGGTATTATGTGAAATAAAATATAAAACATGGTCTCTGTGATTGAAGTTTACATTTGAGTTTAAGAAACACGAGCAACATACATGAAACAAACCCAAACAATATAAGGGATCTTGTATGCTGAACTTCGTGATGCAAACTCTGGGCACTAAAAGAATTTGAAGAAGGAAATCAACAGGGAATACTAAAGGAGACATGGGGAAATCGTGACGAGCTGAGGCTGGGTTAATGCACAGGCTGGGGAGAGCAGCCAGGGAGGAAGGAGGACTTCCAGTGGGACAAGCACCCTGAGAGATTGCAGAAGTGTAAGTGGACATGGTGAGTTTCTGTACGGATAGACTATTACTTGGACTAGAAGGAAAGGAATGTATTGGGGAATTTAGAAATTAAAGTGGGTAGCAGTGAAACAAAACAGAGCTCACGAAACAATGGTTTAGTATGATGTCAACTTTCACTGGGAGGAAATAGAAAGCTATGAAGCAAAGACATGACCTGGTTACAGTGATATTTGTGAAAGAACAGAGATGGTAGCAAAGACGTTGCATCTGGATGGGTGTCGTACGGAGTTAGGAAGATCAACTGTTAAACGGTCCAACTGAGGGTACAAGAGTAAGGCAGTGGCCGTGGAAATGGACCGGGAGACACATGACAGACGACATGTGGTAATTAATTACAGAGGGTCTCTCTTGGCCCGTTTTGTGTTGCTGTAGCAGAATGCTTGAGGCTAGGTAATTTATAAAGAAAAGAGTTTTATTTAGTTCCTGGCTCTGCAGGCTGGGGCATTTAAGGGCATGGCTTTGGATTCTGGTGAGGGTTTTCTTGATGTGTCATAATGTCATGCAGAAGGTCGAAGTGGAAGCAGGCATGTGCAAAGATGAACCCAAGGGGTGTCCTGGCTTTGTAACAGCCCTCTCTCACAGGACCAGTTCATTCCCATGAGAAAAAACTCAGTCTTACCAGAGCGAGTACTCACTCATCACTGTGAGAACAGCACCAAGGCATTCATGAGCAATCTGTCCCCATGACCCAGACTCTTCTCACTCAGTGCCCCCAACACCACCATGCTGGGAATAAAATCTCAACATTAGTTTTGGTGGGGATAAACCAAATGACAGCAGGGTACAGTGGGGGATTCTGGGGCAACATCATTGAGTTTTTGAGTGTTTCTGATGGAAAAAGGCAGTAGTGTTGGGGGAGAGGGCAGCTGACTTGAGAAAAGTTTATTTTAGGCATTTAAGAGCTAGCTCCATGCCTTATTTAATGACCTAAGTCACACAGGCAAAAATTGATTTAGTACTTATTTCCGTGGGAGGCTGTTCTGAATGACAAAATAAATTAAAATAATTGACTCTTCTTCTCTGAAAGCTTCCTTATTTTTTACATTATAATATCTCTGGGTACAGAGAACATTGATGAGAGGAGAGAATAATACAGAAGTAAAATACATAAATAAAATGTTACACCAAGTGTGAGTGAAGCTGTCAGTGTCTACACTGGGAGGGAAAATGAAGAGACAATGACTTTGTTCACATAATGTTAGATGTAAATTCTGCTTAATCATAACCATATTTTTATAGTAACAGATAAATATTCAATATAGACACTTTAGGAAATACCCATATATTTTATTCAATAGGGAATTATTTACTATACTGTTTGGCAATCTACTTTTCTGCTCAATAAAATAGAATTGATAGATTTTTTTTATCACTAAACAGTCTTCTCTGGTATATTTTAAATAACATCATAAGATCCTGTAGTATTGCTGCTTTATAATTTTTTCCAAGTATTGTACAGTTTGGTATTTGTGTCAGTTCTAATCTTTAGTCGCTTCAAATAATGCAAAGAATGCTCTGATAGCTTATTCTTTGACTATATGCATGAATATTCCCTTAGGAAAAATTTGTGACAATGGAATGCCATGCAAAATTTTAAGTTTTTAAAAGATTATATTGCCAATTTTTTCTTTTGGAATGGAAATTATTGCCAATTTAGTAGGCCAAAATCATGTTTCATTTTTAAACTTGATTTTGTTTTATATCTAAATATACTTAGTGTTTTTTTCTTTTTGAATTATTTGTTCTTTTTCTTTGTCTATTTTTCTATGAGATATTTTGTCTTTTTATTGTTTTGTGGGGAATGAAGTCTCGTATGTCACAAATATTTTGCTTAGTTCATTACTTACCTTCTGTAAGAGATAGGAAAGACCAAAATGTTTTTCCTACTCTCAGACACAGCACTTACCACAACACTTCACCTCTGGTCACCACAGTGTATGTGGGGTGTTTCCTCTAGCAGCCTAAAATAACAACAGAGAGAGAGAGAGAGTAACTCTCAAAATAAATGAGATTATTTGGGAAAGAATGACAGGTGAGTATAATACAGGATGTGTGTGCTGTGGTGAATCATAGGCATATTCAGGGAGATTGAGGCAAAAGGAAACTTCCAAAGGCAAAATGAGAAAGGTTACATAAGTTGTTTTGAAATTCTTATCCCTGGCCACAAGGATTAATAACAAGGGTAGCATTAATCCAAGGTTAAATAGGCAGTTGCTGGGCAAATTTCCTTGCAGAAGTATTCTTTGGGTAAGTTTGCAGTGATCTTTGTGTAAGGTTCTGATTTTCAGATGGTCCTTATAATAGTTTTTATCACAGGTATGTGTGCATGAGAACCCCTCCTTTATGGACTCCCAATTCCATTTTGTTAGGGTTTGGAAAAAGTGACTCCTTTTTGATTCTGACAGCTTTCACATTTCTTCCTTTTAATCAACATCTTTTCTCTGAAAACATTGTTGATCAATCAACCTGTAGTTAGATTTTGGTTGTCCCTTGTTGCCAGATGGACCTGTCCCTATTTGTTTGGTGCTGTGCTTGGGGAAATGGCTAGCAATTATCAGTCAATGTCAAGACCCTTTTGGCCACATTTGGGTGATAATGAGGTTTAGAACGAATGCTTCTCAGGATAAGTTTGCCTGAAGTTTATTGTCAAGTTCAATTTTGCCAGTTGCATAGGTGTTGAAAGTATTCTTTTGAAGCATTGGGCATTATTCTATTAAGTGTTGTACTTCCATAGAAATTGATAGACAACAGGTATAAAGTTTAAAAAGAATAATACAGAGTAAATATAACAGCAACATTATAACCCAATTAGGTATAATGTTTTGAGCCATCAACCTAGGCCTGAAGGCAATCAACTAAACAAATCAAATTACTATGGGGAATTGGGTGAGACCTGTTGTAGCCAGATGTTAGAGGAAAGTAGAATTCAAGATCTGGTCCAGTCTACATATAGATAATAAAAAACTCAAAAGCAATGAACAGGGCTTCAATCTAATAATAGGTGTACTATATACTTTTAATGAAAATTACCCCTATTTTTACCAAAAATAATCAAAGGAAGACCAATTTGCAAAATAAATTTAGTCTCATTAAATTTGGACTGATTATTTGCATAAGTGCAGCAACAATGGTGATTGATCACAGAGGTTAAAAACCTCTCAAGGGTAGGAAGCCAAACTAAGGCAAACTTTAGATTTCACATGCAGTACCTTTAGACAATTTAAAGATGACATCCTAGTCAAAACCTAGGTAATATAATTGATATTCTTTTTTTTATAATAAAAAGTGAAGTTTTTATTTGCATGTGTGCAATTAGGCATGGCTTCAATGTCGGGAAAATAGGAGCTGCTCTTTTTCTTAGAACAATGTTTATTGCCAGAGATTTTTTTTTCTGTAATAGGGCTAGCTCTTTCTTGAAATCTCTCTTTAGTCAAACTTTACTAAGACATTAGGATAAATTAAATTTCATATTAATGTACAATTTTTAATTTTCTATATTACTAATGTATGATTTTTTATGTAAATGAAATTCTTTACACTTAACAATTTTGTGATGATATTCTAAAGTTATAATTTGTGAATGATTTCAGAGACTATTTCTGTTGTCAACTGTTTGATGATAAGAGCTATGTGAATAAGAAAATACCCAGATACTAGATAAGTGGTTTCCTTGATTTTTGTTTTCATTTCCTATTATTCCCCAATTGTTCTGTGACTTTGCATAAATTAGTTACACCTCTGTAGTAGTTTCTTCAAATGTTAACCAAGATTGACATTATCTGTCTGCTCCCTAGAGATAAAATGAGAAACTATGGTTTAGCATTTTAAAACATTTTGGATTCTATAGCTCACAGTCTTGGCATCATTTCTTTTTTTTTGTTGTTGTTGTTTCAGGGTATTACATTCGATCCAGCAATAGCACTATTAGGCATCTACCCAAAAGAGCACAAAACATTCCATGATAAAGACATCTGCACCTGAATGTTTATGGCAGCACAATTCACTATTGCAAGGATATGGAAACAACCCAAGTGCCCGTCAATCCATGAGTGGATTATTAAAATTTGGTATATGTATACAATGGAATATTACTCAATTGTAAGAAACGACAGTGATCTAGAATCTCTTATACTTTCCTGGATTAAACTTAAGCCCATTATCCAAAGTGAGGCACCACAAGATTGGAAGAATAGGCTCCACTTGTACTCGCCATCAAATTGGTACTAACTGATCAACACTAGGGTGATCACATGGCAGTAATACTCTCCAGGGATTAAGGGGATTTGGCAGCGGGGTAAACCTGCAACTAAAGGACATGGGGAGCATTGTAGGGGGGAAGGGCATGCCTTTAACCCACACTTGGGCGAGTCAAAGACATAAAGTGTAACTGTAATGTTTGTACCCTCATAATACCCTGAAACAATATAATCGATATTCCTTAAATTTTATTGTATTATAAAGAAATCAGATTCTTATTAAACTTATGCAAATAATGATATTGTCATACAAATACTCATGAATAGTTTCCAAATTCTGGGGAGATAGTAGGGGAAAAAAGTAAATAATTCAAATTTTGTTCACAAAACATATTTTACTAAATTGCTATGAGCTATAGATAGCTTAAGGGTAAAGTTTTCTTAAATTTGGAAAATAAAACATTAAAATAAAGAACCGATAAAATTTTAAGTAAAAAAATTATAAACACATTGTCTTCATCAGTTACTTAGTCTCATGTAATTAATTCTCGTTCTGCTTGATCTTGGTGAAGAGTTTCACAATTTCATCAGTTTTGCCATTAGAGTTTGGGAATTTTTTATCCAGTCCAAAATAGTATGATTTTTAAATTATTAGAAAACTGTATTCAAAAGTAGAGTCTTTTGAATCTTGAGTCTTGTTAGAGTCTTTTTTGTGAGAAGCAATTTTGAACTGTAAGTGATTGCAAATGCTTTTTAGAGAAGAATCAAAAACAATAATTTTCTATTAATGACAGAGAATAACCAGGGTTAAAAATCTAATGACAATTCATTACAACCAGGAATCAACAGGGAAATTTGGTTATTTCTGTGGCATACAATATTTTAACATTATAACTAAAATTATGACTGATAACATTAGATTTTAGAAATCTTATATAATTTTTAGAACACTCATATCAATAACATTCATACAAATATAACATTAAACATCATTTCTTATTTTGATAATGCTTCCCACGTAATTTAACATATCAAATAAGCCTAATTAGTTCAATATCTTTCTTTTACAAAATGAGAGAGGTCAAAAAGACTCAATTTAGAATTTGATTTTGGAATTTTTCAAAAATGTCAAAAAGTTTAAAACAATCAATATAGGATAACAGGTCACCATGAAATAACGGTCATTCATTTAACCACCGCGATAATTAAAAGACTTCAAAAGCAAATACAGAAAGTTGCATAGATATAAAAAAAGGAAAATCTTAACTCTTTTAAGTCTCAGTTTTCTTAAGTAATCAAGTACCTGATAAAGATATCACAAAGCAAAAAAAAATTATGTTGATGGAACATTTATCAAGAATTGTTTCCTGGGCTAGTTACCAAAAAAGTAGAGAAAACTTTCATTATTTTTTTCATTAAGAGTAGGTCAATATTCCAGGAAAATCTTTTTGTTTTAATATAGGAACCAATTTTTAGTTTTGTATCAGTATACTCCTGAAAGCAATGTGTATTCTTAAAAAAAACCCAAAACCTATAAACAATCCCCTTCTAATTTTAGTCAGCTTGATCACATGAAAAACTCATTTCGTAAGATTCATTTTTCACAAATCTTTTATGACTTGCTCAGCTCTTCTATAACTTACTTACACCTTCAGTTTTTCCCTATACTTCCCTCTTTTTATATTGAAACAACCAATCTTCCTTAAAACAAAATTTACTTTCTTTTTTCCCCGTATCACTTTGGCCATACAAGATTCTCTCTCATACAAAAAAAATTAGTCTCTGCTCAACTTTCTTTAACAAAAATATATCCCCATACTTATAACTTTTTTTTTGCATCTCTCTCTTACTTATTGGTTCCTTACTGCCTTGTTTTTATTTTATTTCTAAATTCACATCTCAGAAGAAACTTTGAGTAACTTCTGAATTACACAAAATTACTCTTTTTAGACAAAAAATGTAGCCTTCATGCCTTTTTATACATTTTTTACCAAAAAACAAATCTTATATTTTTGTACACTTTGTCTATTGAATTGCATATGTTAATTAGAATCTCTAACTCTTGGAAACCTTAATTTTTAGATAAAAATCTAGGAAGTAAATAATTTTTAAAATGTCTGTCAGATACCAACATTTCATAAATACATATTTCATAATTTTTAGAAACATGTTTTCTGACACAACAATTTTTGAATGTCAAGCAGTATAGAGGACATTTCAGGTCACATGTAGCCCGGAGCTGGGAATGTTTCCTTGTTCTGTTCCGAGAACATGCCTGGGGGCTTGCACGCGGGCCAGGGCGCCCTGACCCTGCAAACAGGAGGGGCTAGAGAGCTTCAGATGCAAACCTCAGCTCTCTGGAGACAAAACAACAAGGAATAGGGCGTGCTGAGTTGGGACAGGGTGGGAACAAAGAAATTGGGTGGGACAGTTGCCAAATAGGCTGTGTTATAAATAAAGACGCTGCAGCAGGAAGGCACTGCAGTCTTGTACCGTCTTTTATGTGTGTATGTCTGTTTGTCTCTTTGTGTTCATTCCTCGTCCCTAGGTGGGCCATGACAAGTGGTGCAGCGAGCAAGGTCTGCATCATTCGGGACCGAGGAACCGGAGTGGGACCTCTTTGGTAAGTAAGTGGCAACCAACAGTAGGACCTCCGGCATTATGGGGAACTCCCCTTCAGCTGCTGAACAAGAATATCGAATTAGTCCAGGGACTGTTACATTCGGTGGGAGTGGAAGTTAAAGATACTACTTTGAAACAATTGTTTGGCTTGGTGCAGCAGCATTGCTATTGGTTTCAGTTTCAGTCCCAAGTTCAGTTAAATTTGCGCAGCTGGCAACAGGTTGTTAAGGTTTTTCGTGTAGCCCACCAACCAGGCGACATGATTAATTAAAAAATTTGGGCTGTTTGTAGTGCTATAACCCAAGCACTACGGTTGTTGGAAACAGACTCTGAGATAGCTGAGTCGCAGAATGGGGAGGAATTGGATGATCATGATCCCCCTCCCCCTGAGGAGATCCCAGAGGTAACTCCTCTGATGGATAATCAGGAAAAGGCTAACTCTCTATCCCCTAACACTGAAATAGCAGAACTTATTGTCTTATTGAAGAAGCATTTACCCTCTATTATTACTAGCCCTACAACCCAGACAGCGCCCGTGTCTTATCCTGTCTCTTTGCGCTGCGGCTGCTGGTCCCATTAACAAGGGCTTCTTTTCAGATTCCTAATAACCCCCTGCCTCCTGTAGATTCTTCTACTTCTTTAAACTAATTGCCACTGCTCAGGATATTCCTCGAGCTCTGCCCTTACACTGGAGAACAGATACTCCTGTGTGGACTGAGCAGTGGCCGCTACCCCTTGAGAAGCTCGAGGCCTTAAAAGTGTTGGTTTCTGAAAAGCTTGCTGCTGGTCATATTGAACAGTCTACTTCCCCCTGGAATTCTCCTGTTTTTGTCGTCAGGAAGAAGTCAGGTAAATGGCACTTCTTGATGGACCTGCGAGAAATCAATAAATGTATCCAACCTATGGGTCCTTTACAGCCTGATTTGCCCCTTCCTTCTATGATACCTAGAGGATGGTCAATACTAGTCATAGATTTAAAAGACTGTTTTTTCACTATACCTCTTCAACCCTGTGACAAAGAGCATTTTGCCTTTACCATCCCAGAATACAACAATGGCTGTCCTACGGAATGGTATCAGTGGTGAGTTTTGCCCCAAGGCATGTTAAATAGCCCTACCATCTGCCAGGAATTTGTTGATCGCACTGGGTGGGTCTTTGACATCCTGCTATTGTGTTGTATCATTATATGGATGACATTCTTTTAGCAGCTCCTACTGTGGCTGAACAAGATACCACTTTCTCTGATCTCCAACAACCAACTTCTTATAATTTAGCTCTAGCACCAGAAAAGATTCAAGCTGACCTGCCCTACTCAACAAGGTATCTGCTCTAGCACATAGAACCAAGAGAGTGATAGGCCTAATTGTAACCGCTGCTGTGGGGTTGGTCGCCATTGCTGTTTCCGCCGCAGCAGCTAGCTTGGCCTTGCATGAAAGTATCCAAATGGCCGACTTTGTTCGTCGGTGGCATGAAGATTCCCACCGACTATGGCAGCATCAACATGAAATTGATACAAGATTAGAAGGAGAAATTATGAATTTGCAACATACAGTACAATGGCTAGGTGACCAAATTCAAGTACTGACGACGCAGTCATTTCTCTGCGATTGGAATTCCTCCCGATTTTGTGTTACCCCTATTCCTTTCAATGCGAGCAAGCATTGGAACTCACTCCGTAATCTCTTATCTGGCAGTGTCAATATGACCTCTGATCTCCAAAATTTGGAACGAGAAATAACTGATGCGTTCCATAACAATCTCCCTGAAATGAATGAGGTGGAGATCTTTCAAGGCCTGGCTAATGGTCTTGCCCAATTAAATCCTTTTGAAAACATTAAAACATGGCTTATATCAGTTACTAGCAATCTGTGCATTGTGTTATTGGTTGTTGTTTGTTTTTTCATAGTCTACAGGTGATGGTCCCAAAGAAGAGTGAAGAAAGAGCAACAACATCATGATATAATGGCGGTGCTGCAACATGTCCAAACACAGTGTCCACAGCCTTAAAACAAAAAAGGGGGAAGATGTAGAAGACATTTCGGGTCACATGTAGCCCGGAGCTGGGAATGTTTCCTTGTTCTGTTCCGAGAACATGCCTGGGGGCTTGCGTGCAGGCCAGGGCGCCCTGACTTTGCAAACAGGAGGGGCTAGAGAGCTTCAGATGCAAACCTTAGCTCTCTGGAGACAAAACAACAAGGAATAGGGTGTGCTGAGTCTGGACAGGGTGGGAACAAAGAAATTGGGTGGGACAGTTGCCAAATAGGCTGTGTTATAAATAAAGACGCTGTAGCAGGAAGGCACTGCAGTCTTGTACCGTCTTTTATGTGTGTATGTCTGTTTGTCTCTTTGTGTTCATTCCTTGTCCCTAGGCGGGCCACAACAGAGCAGAACATATTTACT
This sequence comes from Indri indri, assembly GCA_004363605.1. NCBI lineage: Eukaryota > Metazoa > Chordata > Mammalia > Primates > Indriidae > Indri > Indri indri. The sequence goes on along the minus strand of RJWJ010008052.1, from coordinate 15,102 downwards.
AACAGATCCAAATATATTCTTTTATAAACTGTGAAAAACAAGAATAAATTTAAATTTATGATTAGCAATTCATGTTTCAATATTTTAACTTATTTGGATTACTAATGAAAAATTTCCTGAGGCATTAGATAAAGCTAGCCATCATCTCAATTTATTTTCCTTTTAACCATTTTCATAGCATGTGACTGTCAGGCAGCACCACAAAAACAAGCCTAAAGAGTTAATTGCATGAGTATTTTGTTTACTGCTGTGGTTAATAAATATGAAGTAATGGACACTGTATTGTACCCTCACTTGTTCTTAGGTCAGAATCATAGTCATATGATCTAATAGAAATAATATTTATATTTCTAATAGAAATAAAAGTTGTGTTTCTGCATTATATTTAATGTTGGCAACTCTGAAGACATATCTGCTTTGATTAAACCAAACTTAAATTAGCCTTTTATTCACCAAAGATTGTCTCAGATCACATGAACTTTACAAACGCTTGTATTGGTTCCTATTTTTCTGACAGTTTTAGGTATGTATGCTCATTTATCTCAAAGCCAATTTAAACAATGGCTTTTGTTAACATTAATAGAAAAGACCTTTAAGATTTTTCATTTAAAATGTTTTTAAATAGTCAAAAATCATGCCAACAAGAAAGGAAGTGATCAGGGGGCAGAGTGTATAGTTAGCAGGGGTTTGAGAAAAGGGATTTCAGGCTACTGAGCAGTTCCCGAGAAAGAAGCAGGATCCAATAGATGAAATTGAGAGACCTAAAAAAATTTCTAGCCTGAATATCAGCTTCCAATTAAGTTGACTTCTGACCATAGAGCTCTAAAAACATCCTTTAAAAATATCTTATTATTTGTCAACGGAAAAAAAAGACCAAACTCTGTAAAGTAATTTTAAAGAGATTTACTCTGAGCCAAATTTGAGGACCATGACCCGGAACCATGCCCATGAGGTCTTGAGCAGTGGACTCTCAGAGGTTGGGTTACAGTTT
>RJWJ010008052.1:0-14011 GCA_004363605.1 Indri indri | reverse complement strand
CAGTTGTGATTCAAAATCAATAAACCTTCTATGGTTCAACCATGGGCACAAGAGGTGTCCCTAGAGAGTGCAAAAGATGTAGTCCCCCTCAAGATCCAAAGTTTCTCCCAAAGATAGCCTAAGAAAGCAAAGATCCTCATTGTTAACAAGGCAATGAAGATGGAGACAATAAAGATAAATTCTCCTGAGGACCTGAACAGTTAGGCAGAGACACTGAGTTGTGGACTCCCGGCCAGCTGGGTGGTCATCTGGAGCAAGCCCAGCAACTGTGTTTCCCTGGCTGGTGGAGACCAGAGAAATACCCTCCTTGGTTACAAAGCCAAGCTCTGAAGACATAAAACAAGACAAAAAGAGAATCTTATGATTCTTCTCCTCATAACAAATCACACAAGAGAGACAAGGAAAACAGGACTATTTTCTGGGAGGCTGTGGATCAGTAACCTGTGTGCACCCACAGCCAAGCTCACAGGAGTCACGATTTAAAGGACCAGTTCTTGCAAATGTTTCTCTTGGCACCCGAATTTAGAACAAGAAAAAAGAAGGAACAAAGAAAATATTTTGCCATTCTTTCTCAACCAGCCATTAGAGATAGAGGTCTGGGAGAATTGCCTTGGTAAGAATTTTTACCTTCTGGTGCTTTCACCAGGTCTCTCTGGATCCTATCCACAGGCTACAGAGGTGTCCTATTGATAAGGAAAACCCCCATCTGTTACTTGGCACATCAGCCACCTGAGACCCCACCCCTCAGGAAAGACCTGCATCAGCATAACACTAACCTATTACCTGGCGCATCAGCTAATCTACTACCTGGTGCATCAGCATAACACTAAATCTATTATCTGACACATCAACTAACCTATTACCTGGCGGGCATTAACCACCTGACACCCTACCTCCCCCCCCCCCAGGCCACCACAACTTAATAAAAATGGGAAAAATCGGGTAGACAGGGCTCAGAATTTGGTGGTGAGGCCCCTCTGAGCCCGCCAGGAATAAAGTTTGATTCTCTGACTCTCTGTGTGCTGCTCGGTTTGTCCTTGGGACCACTTGCTGTAACACTTGCTGTAACACTTTGGTTCCCTGACTGGGAAAACCGACCACACTGGCCCCTTGAAGCCACCAGTTCAGGGATGGGTGCAGTGACTGGCGCAACCTCAGCAACAGAAGCAAACTGGCGCCAATTGCCATTTTGCCAAATATCTTGGCTCCTCCAGAGCTCCCACTGGCCACGGGGTCCCGAACTTGCACGGACACACTGGAGGGACGGACAAGTCAAATCAGGTCTGGAGGCATCGGACCAGGTAAGATTCTGTGACCTCCCCAAGTCAGCCCCGATGGAAGAGGAACTTGATCACCTCCTGAGTGCAGGGAGTTCCCAGGGTGGGAATGTGTGACCTCTGCCTGTCTGAATGCGTGAGTGAAGAGTCAGTGAAGAGTGACTGTGGTCCCATGGCTACAGCTACAGAACTTGAGTGGGTCCTCACCCGCGGTTCTGCAGCAGTGTCCTCTGACATAACGGTGATTCACTCCCCTAAAGGGAATGACCAGGCCCAGGGTTTATACAGGCACACCTTGGCCAAGACATGCCTAAGTTCCATGAGGGACGCAGCCAGGAAGACACCTGAGAGAAACCCCTGCTTTGTCTGTTAAGCTGCGACACCGTTCAAGGGTCTAGGATGGGTAGCGTAGAATCTAAGCCTACAGTCCTTAAATGCATGTTAAGGAACTTTAAGAAGGGTCTCACGGGAGATTATGGTGTCACACTGAGTCCCAGTAGACTTAGGGCCCTCTGCTAACATGAATGGCCCACATTCGGGGTCGACTGGCCCGCAACAGGAACCTTAGACCTCCCCACCTCATGTGAGCAGTTTAGAGAATTGTGACCAGGACTCCTGGCCACCCCGACAAATTCCCTTAATATATTCATGGCTAGAGATTGCTCAGGCCATGCCCCCTTGGGTCCAGTTCTGTGCTAATAAGGGACAGAGCAGGATTTTTGTGGCCCAAAGGACCAGAGACTCCAAACTGTCCAAACCCATCTATCAGGAAGCTCCTGAAGAGGATCCACCATTACCGCCCTACAACCCTACCATGACACCCCTGAAGTACCCTCAAATCCACCAGACACCCCGCCACCGTCAGTCTCCCCACCGCCAGTTCTGGACCAACCTAGTGCCAACATTCCCATCACCCACCCGCTACGGTCAGCTCAGGCCCCAACTTCAGCCCTCCAGATGCCCCTGCGTGAGGTGCGAGGTCCGATGCAGGTTATAGATGATGGGTCCGTTCAGCCAGCTCAGCCAGTCCTGTACTACCAGCCCTTCTCCACCACTGATCTTCTGAACTGGAAGCACCACACCCCACCATACTCTGAAAAACCTCAGGCCCTCGTTGACCTCCTGGAATCCGTTTTTCAGACCCATCATCCCACTTGGGAAGACTGCCGCCAGCTCCTTCTGACCCTTTTTAACATAGAAGAACGATGTCGGATTGTAGCTGGGACCCGGAGGTCACTCCAGGACCAGACTCCAGCAGGGAACTTGGACGTGAAGCAGTGGGCACAGAGAGCAGCACCCGAGACCAGCCTGGACTGGGATTTCAACTCCCCGAGCGGACAAGAGGCACTTGGAAGGTATTGGGAAGCTCTCCTCTGTGGGGTCCAGGAGGGAGCCAGAAAACCAATCAGCATGAACAAAGTTGCTCTGATCACCCGGAAGCCGGAGGAATCACTCAGCGAATTCCACAAGTGCCTTTGTGAGGTCCACTGAGTCTACACACCCTTCGACCCAGAGGTGGCCAAAAATCAGCAGATGGTGAATGCCGCATTTGTTGGGTAGTCCTAAACCGACATCTGACAGGAACTCCAGAAACTTGATGGGTTTGCAGGAATGAACATCACGCAGCTGATAGAAGTGGCCCAGAAGGTCTATGTTAATTGAGACAGGATCGCCTGGAGGGAGAATGACAAGAAAATAAAGCAGAAAGTCGCTCTCCTGGCCGCTGGCCTTGGAAGACCTGACCAAGCCAAGAAACCTGGCCTGCCATGGGAAGGAGGACCCAGGAGATGAGGGACCCTGAAGCCTGACCAGTGGGCTTATTGTAAGGAGTTTGGTCACTGGAAGCATGAATGCCCAAACAAAAGAAACTACCCACTGCCAAACAGGAACCTGCCCAGGGGCTTCCAGCAGGAGCCGGAGACCCAGGACCTCATCGATCTTGCTGGGGTTGACTTGGAATAGGACTGACCGGGTTCCCTGACTCTTGGCCCCTGGGAGCCCACAGTCATAATGGAAATGGGGGGGCTGACCAATAGCATTCATGATGGACACTGGGGCAGAACACTTGGTGTTAATAACCCCAGTGGCTCCACTTACAAAGCAGGAAACCACTATTGTGGGAGTCACTGGAGCTCGAGTAGCTCTACCCTGCTGCCAATCCCAAATATGCCAGATGGGGGGCCACCAGATAAGACATGAATTCCTATACATACCAGACTGCCCCATTCCCCTCCGAGGTCGAGATCTCCTGAGCAAACTGGAAGCCCAGATCACCTTCCACCCAGAAGGGACTGCGAGCCTCATGCTCGGCGCCCAAGAGACTCTCATAATGGTGGTCACCCTGTCCCGGGAATTGGAATGGAAGCTATACGAAGAGGCCAAAGAGGAACAGAACCCATCTGACTTCTGGCAGGATTTTCTGTTGGTCTGGGCGGAGGACAACCACACCCCCCACCCCGGACTTGCACACCAACATGCACCCCTGGTGATCGAGATGAAACCAGGAGCCCAACTGACCAGGAGACAACAGTACCCCATCCCCAGGGAGGTTATAGAGGGAATTCAGGAACACATCGATAGGCTTAAGCAGGAGGGGATTTTGGTGGAGTACCAATCCCCATGGAACACTCCCCTCCTGCCAGTCAAAAAGCCCAATGGAGATGGATACCGCCCTGTCTAAGACCTGCAACTGATTAATAAGGCTACAGCGACTCTCCACCCAGTGATACCAAATCCATATACCCTTCTGGGCCTCATTCTTCCTGATGCTGCCTGGTTCTCCTGCCTGGACTTAGAGGATGCCTTCCTCTGCATGTGGCTCACTCTGAAGAGCCAGCCCCTGTTCACCTTCAAGTGGGAGGATCCTCAGACTAGAAGGAAAACCCAGCTGACCTGGACATGACTACCACAGGGATTTAAAACTTCACCAACTCTATTCAGGGAGGCTCTGGCCACTGACCTCATCTCCTTTCTGTGAGAAGAAACCCACTGCACACTTCTACAGTATGTCGATGACCTCCTTCTAGCAAGCCCAACCAGAGGAGGCTGCCACCAGGGAACCTGGTACCTGCGCCAATTGCTCACTGGCAAGGGATATAAAGTGTCCTGGAAAAAGGCACAGATCTACAGGCAACAGCTGAAGTACCTCAGTTTCCACATCACTCAGGGGCGCTGGACACTGGGACATGAGTGAAGCACACCATCTGTACAATTTTCAGGTGGACCAGTCGGAGACAACTCAGAGAATTCCTCGGCATGGCCGGATTCTGCCTCATCTGGATCCCAAGTTTCTCCCTTAAGGCCAAGCCTCTGTACGAGAGGCCCTACATGGGCCTGAGAACAAAGAATTGGAATGGGCCGAGAGTCAGGAAAGGGCTTTCCAGGAAACAAAGACTTACTAAAAAGAGCCCCTGCACTGGGGCCACCGGACCTCACCAAAGACTTTAACCTGTTTGTCCACAAGAAGAAACAAGTGGCTCCAGGGGTTTTGACTCAAACTGTGGGCCCGTGGCAGAGACCAGTGGCTTACTTGTCAAAACAATTGGATCTGGTAGAGGCAGGATGGCCGCCTTGCCTCCGCACAGTGGCGGCCACTGTCCTGCTAGTCAAGGAAGCAGACAAACTCACACTGGGACAGAACCTCCGTGTACGAGTCCCTCATACAGTAATATCTCTAATGAACGCCTCAGGGCACTGGTGGCTCTCAAGCAACCGGTTAGCACAATACCAGGGACTGCTATGTGAAAATCCATGGGTCACCCTGGAGACTATGTGAACCTTGAATCCCGCCACCCTCCTACCCACCAAGCCAGGGCCCCCAGACCATGATTGCACCGAGGCGGTAGAGGAAGTCTATGCCAGCCGGCCAGATCTGAGAGATAGTCCTCTATCAGCATCAGACTTGGAACTCTACATGGATGGCAGTAGTTTTATCCAGAATGGGAAATGACTGGCAGGCTTCGCAGTCACCACGGTCGATGAGGTCATCATGTCAGCTCCTTTGCCCCCACGGTGGTCGGCAAAAGGGTAAGCTATGGGCCCTTATCCAAGCCCTCAGGCATGCCCAGGGTAAGAAGGCAAACATATACATGGACTCTAAATATGCCTTTGCCACAATATGTATCCACAGGGCAATATGTGGGGAGAGGGGACTGCTGGCTGCAGGTTGAAAGGAGATCAAAAATAGGGATGAAATCCTCCAACTGCTGGAGGCAGTTTGGGAGCCAAAAGAGATTGCAGTCATCCACTGTCGAGGGCACCAAAAAGGCACAGATCCAATTGCCACCGGCAATCGCCTGGCAGACTAAGCAGCCAAAATTGCAGCCACCCGAGAATGTTTGGAGGACAACACTCCAACCCGATGCCAAATCTTGTTGGCACCCAAGTGGTCCGAAGAACCAAAATATACCCCAAAAGAACCAGTGGGCACAGCAGGAGAAGGCCAAGAAGGACTCAGATGGTTGGTGGCACCTACAGAACCATAACATCTTTATCTCCAATAAATTAGCATATTCTATTGTCCCCCGACATCACGACTTGACTCACTTAGGGAAAACAGCCCTCACGCAGCTACTCGCCCAGTACTACTATATTGCCAAACCTCCATCCATTGCTGCAGCAGTCAGCGTCCGCTGCCAGACCTGTGCTAAAAACAATGCAGCGGTGAGGCCGAGACCCGCCCCAGGAATCCAGTACACCGGAACCTCTCCATTTGAGGGTGTGAAAGTTGATTTCACAGAAGTAAAACCATGTCAGGGCTATAAATACCTGCTGGTAGTGATATGCACCTTCTCAGGCTGGGTGGAGGCAGTCCCCACCGGGACCAAAAAGGCTAGGGAAGTGGCAAAACTTCTACTGAGAGAAATCCCCAGGTATGTTCTACCACACTTTTTGGGCAGTGACAATGGACCAAGCTTCACTGTGGAGGTCATGCAAATCCTCACAAAGGCACTAGGAATCAAATGGAAACTACATGCAGCCTACAGGCCACAGCTCAGGGAAAGTAGAGCATGTGAACTGGACCCTCAAGACCACTCTAGCGAAGCTATGTCAGGAAACAAAATTACCCTGGGTAGACATGGTAAGCCTAGCCCTGTTCAGAGTCCGGTGCACCCCAGGGCCCACAGGATATTTGCCCTTTGAAATCCTGTTTGGTAGACCTCCCCCACTCATCAAGCCATTAAGGGGAGACATTAGACAACTAGGGGAATTGAATATAAACACACACCTCCAAGCTTTAGTCAAAACTATGCACCATATCCACCACACCGTCCTAGAAAAAAAACTTCTATTGCCCTGGGTCTCCCTGTCCACCCCCACCAACCTGGGGACCTAGTCTGGGTAAAGGACTGGAAAAGAACACCCCTAGAGCCCACTTGGAAGGGTCCCCATACTGTGATACTGGTTGCTCCCACTGCTGTTAAAGTTGCAGGTATCACTCCATGGATCCATCACTCCCGGGTGAAAAAGGCTGAACCAGACAATGAAGCTGATCTCTGGACTGCACATCAGGACTAGCAGAACCTGCTAAAGATCTAGCTTAACTGTCTCCCAATGAGGACAGCCACACCCAAGACTGAACAGGAGTAAATGGGACCACTGGTCCTGGCCCTCATTGGGGTTGTAGTGACTTTACTGGGGATTGGACTCTCCCTGGTAGCTCCAGGAGATTAGACTGGACTGCAGAGGGGGTCTCTAACTGTGGTACTTTGGCTCATTATAAGATGTCTACTTTTGCCTCAGCCCCTACCCTCCTCCTGGTTGGGGCACTCGCCCTAACAACTATGGCAGAGAAACCCTGCCCTGAGACTTGTTATGCTAGGACTTGGATTCCCTCCACTAATGGGATTACTAGAGGCTTCTGGATCACGGGAGGCTTCGCAGTCCTCACCTACATGCCAAAAACATGTTATAGTCAGGCTGAGGTGTGCCACAGTGGGGGGAAAGAAATACTGGACTGGCACCATTATCAATATTCGAACCCATATACCCCCAAGGGGCAAGCCAGCTTGTTGGACTTACTACACCCACTGGGAAATGATGCCCTATAGTAGACATATAAGGGCATCAAAGGGGGGAATGATAAGGAAAACCCCCATCTGTTACTTGGTACATCAGCCACCTGAGACCCCCACCCCTCATGGAAGACCCACATCAGCATAATACTAAATCTACTACCTAGCGCATCAGCATAACACTAAATCTATTATCTGACGCATCAACTAACTTATTACCTGGCAGGCATTAAGCAGCTGACACCCTACCCCCAAGCCACCACAACTTAATAAAAGTGGGAAAAATTGGGTAGATGGGGCTCAGAATTTGGTGGCGAGGCCCCTCTGAGCCCGCCAGGAATAAACTTTGATTTTCTGACTTTCCGTGTGCTGCTCGGTTTGTCCTTGGGACCACTTGCTGTAACACTATGTTTGAGGGTCCTGGCTGGGTCCAATAATTAAATTAACATGAGATAGAGCAACAGGAAAAAGCATAATACAAGTTTTCCATGGCATGGGAGCCCTCGTAAAGAAGCGAAGACCACAAAGAAGCAGTTAGAATCAGTTACCAGTACACTAGATTGGATAAGGAATAGTAAACAGTGAAAATGCAACTGAACTATGTGAGGAGGCTTAAAAGATAAGAGTTATTCTAACAAGACCTCTACATATTCTCTTGGTGTCAACTTCTTGTCCCTAAGGATGTTGTCTCCTAGTATAGAGAAGAATAGAGAATTTCCATCTTTCACATGGAAATTTTATCTTCTGCTTTTAAGAAACAGCATAAAATCAAAGTGATCATTTTGCAACTGCTGTTTTTCAAGTGTTTTTAACTTAAATAGTTAATATGTCAGAATAGCATATTTTAATTCTTTTATTTCTTCTGTCTGGGATTTTTATAGAAATTTTATACATTAAAAGCTGAGTTGGTGGCTATGGGGAGAAGGATCAGGTGAGCAGGTGAGGAGTTTTGGGAGAAAAGGGGAGTTCAGATAGAGAAGGCTAAGGAGAAGGAGGAGTTGTAGGAAGAGGAGGGGAAGACTCCAGGGAGGAAAGAGTCCTAGCCAGCTTTGAGACAGTATTTTGCAGTGAGGCAATTTTTGAGTCCTGAATGCACTTTGAAGCTTTGTAATGCTACTTAAAATATGCATCTCATTCAGACCATTTAATCCTATAGCCACTGTCTTCTATTATAATTTTAGTACTAAGAAAAATAAGCTTTAGGAGTTCAAGTAATTCACAGAACAACCATTAGAGCTTTAAATTATCTTTGGTATAACATGTCCACCAGTTTAAAAATGAGCATAAAGAAAGGCTATAATGTTTGAACATATAAGCAGCTGGAGCCCCTGAAAGCCTGGCATGCCTTAGAATTTTAGAATCCATTTCATTTCTTAGTAATCTGTTGAGAGCAAAAGAAAATCCTACAAGCCCTGTCAAGGAATTTTAAGTATTTGAGAAAGCATTTTGTTTTGACAATTATACCCGGCATTGGATAATTTTTTACTTGGTGGGCAGTCTTTGACTTAGTTGTCCAACTTGTTACCAAGTTTTTGCCATTCCACAGAAATTTTCTTAAGACTGGTAGGTGCCCTGGTGGTAATCTTCCTGTTCATGGGCCAGTTTATCCTCACACAGAGACTTTGTTCTTTGGAGACAAAGTCCCTCATAGAATGGTGGTTACCACCCTAAAGACTTTTAACAAGAAAGTTGAGACTATTATCCTTGTCCACAAGGATTAATAACATGGGTGACATCAGTCTATGGTTAAATAGGCAGTTGCTGGGCAACTATCCCTGTAGAAGTATTCTTTGTGTAAGGTTGCGGTGATCTTTGTGAGAGGTTGTGGTTTTCAGACAGTCCTTGTGATAGTTTTTATGATAGTCATGTGTGCATGAGAACCCCTCCCTTATGGCCTTTCAACTACATTTTGTCAGGATTTGGCATAACTGACTCCAGTGATTCTGACAACTTTCCCACCCTACACAGCAAGAAATTCACCAGTGGGCACCAACTGGGTGTCCTATAATTTAAATAAGTTCTGACACTATCTCCCTGGAGATAGCATCGGATCCCACAACACTCAGGGCTCAATCCCACAACACTCCCCTCAGGTATATATGCCACTCGCAAGTAGTGGGTTGTTATCTATACTTCTGACTGGACAGCTATAAATTCAGGTTACCACTATCCCTTTCTTGAGTTTAATTAATTTGCTAGGACATCTCACAGAACTCAGGGAAACACTTACTTATGTTTACTGGTCTATTATAAGGGATATTACAAAGGGTACAAGGGAATAGACGTAAGAGATGCACAGCATAAGGTGTGGGAGAAGGGGCACAGAGCTTCCACGTCCTTTCTGGGCATGTCACCCTTCCAGCACCTCCATGTGCTCAGCAAGCCAGAAGCTCATCCAATCTTATTGTTCAAGGTTTTTTACAGCATTTAATAGAGCTTGGTCTTCATCCCCTTCCCTGCTTCCCAGAGGTTGGTGGCAGAACTGGAAGTTCCCACTCTCTAACCACCTGGTTTTTGTGATTATCAGCCTCATACTGTGGCTATCCAGGGGCCTCACCCCAAGACACTTCATTAGCATAAACTCAGACCCAAATTGGCTTCTTATGAGTAACAAAAGACACTCTTATCCCTCAGGAAATTCCAAGGGTTTTAGGAGCTCTGTAACAGGAACCAGGAGAAATTGTCAATATATTTCATATTATGCCAAATCGTCTAATTTTGTTTAAAATATTCCTGTACCATATTTCTACACTCAAAAGCTCAGGATTTTCTTTAAATGAAGGAAAAGAGAAGGCAACTAAATGAGACTCTTGTTTTTCTTCTAAAGGTGTTTATTTTGGTGGGAGAAAAGCTCCATGGGGAGGGCGGGGGGGGGGGGGAAGGGGAAATCAACATAAGAAAAGAACAAAATTTTATATTCATTTCACTTACTAGCAAATAATTTCTATTTCATTTTAACAAGAAAATCAGGGCAAAAAGTGTGTTTATATATGTTCCTAGTGGATTTCAGTCCTTTCTTAGTCTTTCTATATGTTTCTTCTTGCCTTTTTCTTCAGAAATATTTGATCTATATCTTGTCATGGGCTAGTTTTATTTCATTTGTGTTTCATCATTATCTGTTATGTAATTTATCCTGTTATAACTAATTCAAGATAATTACCTATTTTAGAGTCTATAAAAAGCAGAATTCATTCAGCGAAAGGAAAATGAACTCATGAAATGAAAGCTAAGAAATCCAAACCAATATAATCAATTGGTAAGCAGTACAAATTTAGTTAAAATTTACTTTTACCATATATCAAAATAATATGAACACAACTATATCCTTAATAATCAGAGATTAAAATTTATCCTTAATCCTTTATCTTTCTTTCCTTCACTTCATTATAATGAGATTAACCAAAATCTTTTTTAAACTTTAATCTTCCCAATGTAAGCCACTCCTGGTTAAGCAAATGTCACATTTTTTTCTATTTATTTACAGGGTTGCTTTCCTCCAGACTCTTTGCAATTGCACAGTGAATTAGAAGTAGAGATGTTACTTAGTTCCTGAGAGTCTGTGCACTATTTGCTGCTTATGTCTTTCCTGCTTCCAGTGGACTGCCTTCTTCCTAAACTCCTTTTACAAAACCATGGCCCTAGGCACCACAGACTCTTTTAGAAACAAGAAATTCTCATAATGAAAACAAAACATGTGATTTATGATCTCTTTTAAAACATAACATGAATCATCTTTGTCAAGGGGTTAAATTAAAGTTATATTGTTCAGAGTCTTCCAACACCTGGACAAATAAAAACTTGGTTTTCCATACTGGGCCCTGAAATAAAGGCAATCTGACCATTTCTGATACTGCTTAAACTTTTCTGTTCTATACTCGCTGCTCCTTTTTTTGAGCAACCTCTAAGCTAAGGTCACAAGAGGATGAGTCTCTGCAAAAATATTCTTTATAATTGGATTGTTTAAGACTTCTACATGAAGTAAGAAAATATCTTGCTTTAGAGAAGTATATTCTCTTTGTTCGCTCTGAAAATTGACCTGCTAAATGAACAACCTAAAGGAATGAACAAATCATGTCTGGAACTTGTTATATACTATATTTCTTTCTTTTTCCATTTTCCATTTTTATTTTTTAATTTTTTTGAATTTTTTTTTATTTCAGCATATTACCAGGGTACAAATGTTTAGGTTACATATATTGCCTTTGCCCCACCCAAGTCAGAGCTTCAAGTGTGTCCATCCCCCAGACAGTGCGCACCGCACCCATTAGGTGCGAATATACCCATCCCCTCCTCCCTCCTCCCATCTGCTGACACCTGATGAATGTTATTACTATATGTGCACATAAATGTTGATCAGTTAATACCAGCTTGACGGTGAGTACATGTGGTGCTTATTTTTCCATTCTTGTGATATTTCACTTAGAAGAATGGGCTCCAGCTCTATCTAGGATAATACAAGAAGTGCTACTATATTTCTTAATTAGGAAATACACAATTGAAAGAAGTCATGTGAATATTTAGAGACATACATGGATTTTTTACAGCAATAATTTTGCTTTAAATTATTTTTAGATATATTAGTTTAATTAATGTGACAAAACTGTTTGAAAATCCCTGTCTAGACTGATTGTGAGCATTTTTCTCTGATGGAAAGGTTGATACTTTAGCTCTACACATCATAAAAGAATATTTCCTGTAGGGTTTTATATTCTAGTCTGAGTATAGGCCATTGAAATTTGACAAAAGATTATAAATTAGATGTTAAAATCTTCTTAAAATGATTCTTACAGATATCTGGATTTTAATCTTATCTCCATGGACTCCATTCTGTAGTTGCCAGATGTATCCAGCATTACTGAGAATTGGGATAATAGAGATAAACTTGAACTTAAAGGACTGTGGAATCCAGTTCTATCACTACCATGCTATGTAACCTTAAGCAAGTCCTTAATCTTTTGGAATCTCACAAGTAAAATAAGGATAATTGTATTTATTTACGGAATTGTTAGGATTGTTTAAAAAAATTATAGGAAATATTACTATGCTTAGGACAGTGTTTGGTACCCAACAGACACTTAGTAAATACTTGGAAAAGAAATTGGCTTCATTCATTCATTCATTCATTCAACAAATATCTATTGAGGAGCTACTTTGGATCAGAGTCTTATCTGATTACTTGTGATAAGTCAGTAAATAGAACAACAAAATTCCTACTCTGTTGGGGTTTACATTTGCACGTGTGTGTGTGTGTGCGTGTGTGTATCATGTTTTTGTCATCCATTCTGTCAGTCTGTGTTTTTTAAGTGGGGCATTAAATCCATTTACATTAAAGTTTAATGTTGACATATGAGGTTTTGTTCCCGTTATATTGTTATTTGTTATCAGGCTTTTAAAATATTCTTCTTTTCTTTTTCTGTTTGTGTTTTGGTGGAATTCTGTCATGTAGCCATTGATTCCTTTCTGTTCTTCCTTTGAGTGATTGTTTTCTAAGACCTGTGAGTTTTATACTTTCATGTGATTTTATGATGGTGAATATTGACCTTTCATTTTAATATTTAGTATTCCTTTGAGCATTTCTTGTAACGCCAATCTAGTGGTGACAAATTCCCTCCACATTTGCTTGTCTGGATAAGAGTACTTCTCTTTTATTTATGAGGCTTAATCTAGCTGGATATAAAATACTTAGCTGACAGATTTTTAGCACTTTGAAAATACCATGTGATTCTTTTTTGGCCTGTAAGCTTTCTTCTGAGAGCTCCACTGTTAGTCTGATGGAATTTCCTTTGTAGATAACTGGATGCTTTTCTCTTGTTGATTTTAAAATTTTCTCCTTCACTTTGACTTTAGACAATCTGATGACAATATGCCATGGTCAAGTCCTTTTTGCAATGTGTTTGCCTGGGGTTCACTGAGCATCCTGCAGCTGGATGTCTAAATCTCTTGTCAGACTTGGAAAGTTTTGTCAATTATTTCCCTCATTAGATTTTCTAAACTTTTTGATTTTTCTTTCCCGTTGGGAATACTGAGAATTCATGTTTCATTGCTTTATGTAGTCCCATACATCCCAAAGGTTTTGCTGATTCTTTTTATTCTTTTTTCTTTACTTTTGTTTGGATTATTTCAAAGGGTCTGGTCTTCAAATTCTGTCTTCAAGTTCTGAAATTCATTCTTCTGCTGGTCCACTCTATGGTTGAAGCTTTCAAATGTATTTTGCTCCTTCAATACATTTTTCAGTTCCAGAATTTCTATTTGTTTTTTTTAAAGACATCTTTTGCCTTGGAAATTTTCTCATCATATACTGAAGTGATTTTTCTGATTTCTTTGTATTGGATTTCTAATTTGTCTTCCATGTCATTTAGCTTCTTTAAAATCAGTATTTTGAAGTCTTTATCGGGCATTTCAAGGATTTGTTTTTGGCTATGACCTATTGCCAGAAAATTATTGTGTTTCTTTGAGGATGTCATAATTCCTTGCTTTTTATGCTTTCCATATCTTTCCACTGATTCTGCATATCTCAAGCAACCGTCACTTCTTATTTGTAAATTTACTTTCCTTGAGGAACTATTTTTTTTTTCTTTTTTATTGTTTGTTGTTTATAGGGGTACAGGTGTTTAGGTTACGTATGATGCCCTGGCCCCCCCTTCCCCCCAAGTCCCAGTCCCAAGCGTGTCCATCTCTCGGAGGGTGTGCATTGCACCCTTTGTGTATGCATATATCCGT